>VMDR010009749.1:0-32629 GCA_007922815.1 Macrotus californicus
TAAAATTTCACATTTTTCTGTCTCCAGGCTACTTCCTGAAATAGTCTCATCAGAGGAGGTTAAAAGCTCTGCAACATTTGGAGGAAGAATGTTATCAGCTCAACTAGAAACAAGCATTGATTAATATTAAAGTGAAGATACTGCAGAGAAAATTACAGAATAAAATTGTAAGCCTACTTAAAATTTTTTTACATATCTGACTATCAGAATGTCTTAAAAAACAAAAAACCCCACAGAGACATATTGGTTTCATCCCTCAAAGCTTTTTCTAAAGCAGAGTTATTTTTAAATTAAAAGACTCCTGATTGGACTAGACTAGGCACAACAATTACTTCAAAAATATTTTGAAAACCAAATTAAAATTATTTATGCACCATGCCTGGCATTTTATTCTAAGAATTCCGCGCACCAACCCAGACCTTTGCTCACCCGTCTGCCCCCGTCCACCTACTGCGCAGCTTACATGGCAGACGCCACCCCAGGCGCTGGGGGACAAGGTCACACGGTCCTTTTTCTCAGGCAGCGTGGTGCACACTTTAAATTATCTACAAAAGTTCTACCAACTAACTCTATCACCAAGAGGCAGTTTTACACATTTGTTTCAATTATGGTAAGTAACTATCACTTATTGCCTTAAAAATCTGTGCAAATCACTTCTGTTTGGAGAAGCAGATTTCTTGGGAAAAGACAATATTTTATTCAGAATCCTAATATTTAGAATTCTTCACCATAACTTAAGAATATCTATGCTGGGAATTATTTTTATCATTATTCCAAAACTACCAGGAAGAAATGTGGAAATAAATACACAAGAAAATGCCTTAATTATACATCTACACTGTTCACAGTTATCTGGCTCTTCTTATACAACCTTAACCCAGTCCCCTAAGCAAGAAAGCACATAAAATAAGAAACCTGGTTAAAGCATGACTTGGAAAAGGCTTAACGGTCAAGAATATGAACTGAAACAAAAAAAAAGAGCTACAGCTCAGAGAAGTTTATTAGCTAGCAATAATTCTCACTTAGCTTTCAAAATTTCCCCAGTAGGTCCCAGAGCAGAAGCCATGTTTGTTACAGGAAGAAAAAACAAAAAAAAAACAATCGACTACTATTCCCCTCAACAGAAATAAAAGTACAAAGGTGCCATTATGTTACTGCCAAAGTCAAAAGGGCAGGAAAAAGCCAGAAGAGGGAAGATGAATAAAAATAAAAGAGCAAACTAAGGGGAAAACTACATTTGGAAGGAGATCCAATGAAAAAATATCTAAAGATCAAAGCTTTTTTCCCTATCTTTACTTTTAACTAGAAAATGTAGATTGCCTGTTATCACTTATTTTTAAAAAACTTATTTATAAATAACATTATATACCCTTGCTCCATAGCACTCTACATTCCAACAAGTTTACCCAATACTTTGAAACAACTCACTGACACAAAATTTAAAGAGCATATTTTATGTGAAATTTTAATGCGATAATTCAGGTCTATTATAATAAAGGACATTTTATTATGGACTGCTTTAAAAAGCACAACACATAGTGTTTAATAGCCACTAATCATCACCTGGCTCTATATCCTGAATCATTCTTGCTATTCCCCTCCCTTCCTAACTAGGAAGCGACCAACAATCTTGTTTATTTGAATGGGGGGGGGGGGGAAGGCAGGATTTATTCCTTCATTAAATATTTCCAAAGCACTTGCTAGTGCCAAGCCCCGTTCCTTTCACCTCATCACAAGCATGGTCTTAAACTGGAGTCTAAGTTTGCTGATGATGCAAACCTTTCAGGGCAACAACTACATGAAGAATTCCTACTGAAATCGACCAGACCATGGAATCAGGTAGGCGGTACCCACTTATTTTTACCCAGCACAAGTCATAGCCACTGCCACTTAAAAAATTTATTTACTCTCTCAAAAAGAGTTACTAGTAGGCTAACCAAGAAGTTGACCTAGACTATTTTTAATATGTGCTCACCAGTTCTTGTCTGTTTTGTAAACAGAATTGCTGAATTAGATTTAAAAAGAAACCTGAATAATGTCCAAACTTAAGAGAAAATGTTGTTCACTCTATTAAGCTTTAAGGTTATAACTAAACCACCCTCTATTCTGAGATTTAACTATCTGAAAAATTACGTGGGATTCTCCTCAATTCCTTGAGCTATTTTGAAAAGGCAGAAAAAGTCATGATAAATGGAAGGATTTAATGCTAAGTATGCTTTATCATCTATGCATGTGGTGAAAAGTTTTTTATAGATACTGCAGATACATCTTTATAAATAGGAATGGGGGAAAAATTCACACAGAGCAGCCTGAAACAGTTTCTTAAAATGGTAATTTCACTGATCTTGCTAATGTCTCTAAGCAACTGAAACCCTGTGCTAAAAAAGAAAAGAAAAGAAAAGAAATGGCTGGGGATGACTCTGCAAAGAAAGACACAAAGGCAATGGTTTCGGTAAATGTGTGTAACTTCTTTCCCCTATAGCCACCCCTGTCCCAAACACCAGACCCACGAATGTTTCTTCCAGAATCACAGTTTAAACAGGCTACGTGGATCTGCATTAATTTCCCTTGGAATGAATAAGTCATTCCTGAAGCTGCGTATGCAATTCAAAAACACAGTGGAAGCCATGAAAGAATAAAGACCTAATTTCCTCAACAAGGGACGACTACGAACACGCGACCAAGAAGCATTACATGCAGTACTAGTGTCAGAATGCCTAATGATTTGATCTGAATGATTCAACATATTTTATAAGTAGCATTTCACACAAAATAAACAGATCAGTCTGTCCTGGGAAAACCTGCCACAGGCATGTTAATCTTCCCCCGTCTCCGTACCACCCCTCCTCATCGTTGAGAAATAACTGACACATCCCTGTGTGAGTTTAAGGCAACCAGTATCATGGTTTGATTTAGGTGAAGATAACATCCACTTCTTATAGAGATACAATATAAAGAAAGAAAAAAAAATTTTCCTTGGGATGAGAACTCTTAGGATTTACTCTTCTTAACAGCTCTCTTATACCATATCGAGGTTCTGACTTCAGTCATCATGTATACATTATATCCCTCGAACTTATTTTGTAACTAAACATTTGTACCTTTTGACTACCTTTCTTCAGTTCCCCTCCCCTTCACCTCTGGTAACCACAAGTTTCATCTCTTTATCAGTTCGTTCTTCAGATTCCACATATTAGTGAGATCATACAGCATTTGTCTTTTCTATCCGACTTATTTCACTTAGCACAATGCCTTCAAGGGCCAACCATGTTGTCACGAATGATAGATTTCCTCTTTTTTTAATGACTGGATAATATTCCATTGTGTGTGTATGTTTATATATATACATACATACATATAAAAATCACAACTTCATCCATTCATCCACTGATGAACATTAGGTTGTTTTCATTTCTTGGTTATTGCAAATAATACTGCAAAAAACATGGGGGTGTAGGTATCTTTTCAATTTAGTGTGTTTTCCCCCTTTTGATATATATCCAGAAACGGAATTGCTGGATCATATATGGTAGTTACAATAGCTATATTTTTAACTTTTTTAGGATCCCCAATACCATTGTGGCTGCACTGATTTACAATCCCACCAATAACGCAAAACGGTTTCCTTTTCTCCACATCCACATCAGTATTTAGCATCTCAACTTTTGGATGATGACCATTCTAACAGGAATGAGGTGATACCTCACGATGGTTCTAATTGGCACATCCCTAATGACTAGTTATGTTCAGCATCTTTCACTGTACCTGTCTATTCAGCTCTTTTGCCCCTTTTTTAATTGGGTTGTTTGTTTTGATACTGAGTTGTCTGAGATCTTTATGTATTTTGGATATTAACCCCCTATCAGATACATGGTTTGCAAATATTTTTCCCATTTCCTAGGTGGTCTTTTCACTTTGCTGATGGTTTCTTTCGCTGTGAAGTGGCTTTTTAGTTGGATGCAATTGCGCTTGCGTATTTTTTATGTTGCTGCTTGTGTTTTAGGTGTCACAGCCAAAAGATCATTACCAAAAACCTCTGCTAAGAAGCTTTATTTCTATGTTTTCTTCTAGGAGTTTCCTGGTTTCAGGTTGTATATTTAAGTCTTTAGTCCACTTTGAGTTAATTATCGTGAGTGGTGTAAGCCAGGGGCCCAGTTTCACTTTTACATGTAAAATATCCAATTATCCCAACACGAGATGTATGAAAAGACTGTCTTTTCTTCACTGAGTATTCTTAGTCCTCTTGTCACACATTAGTTGACAGGATATGCCTGGGCCTATTCTGTGGCTCTTGATCCGGTTTCATTGGTGTATCTGTCTGGTTTTATGCAATACCATACTGTTTGATGACTACAGCTTTACTGTATAAGCTCACAATCAGGAAGTACGATGCCTCCTGCTTTGTTCTTATTTCTCAAGAATATTTGGCTATGTGGCTTCGGTGGTTCCATATAAATTTTAGGGATGTTTTCTACTTCTGTAAAAATGCCCTTGGAATACTGATAGGGATGGCAGTGAATCTATAGATGTCTTTTGGTGGTACTGACATGTCAACAATATTAATCTTTCCAATCCATGAACACTGGATACCTGCCATTTATTTGTGTCATCTTTGATTTCTTTCATCAATGCCTTATAGTTTTCAGTGTGGAGATCTTCCACCTCCTTGGCTAAATTTATTCCTAATTATTTTATTGTTTTTGATGCTACTGTAAATGAAACGGATCTCTTTATTTCTTTTACAGAAAATTCATTTTAATATATAGAAACTACTGATTTTTGCATATTAAATTTGTATCAGGCAACTTTACTGAATTCACTGATTAGATCTAAAAATTTTTTGGTTGTGTCTTTAGGATTTTCTCTATATAAAATCATGTTATATGCAATTAGAGACAATTTTACTCCTTCCTTTTCAATTCTGATACCTTTTATTTCATTTTCTTACCCAACTGCTACAGCTAGAACTTCTAGTACTATGCTGACTAGGAGTGGTGAGTGGGCACCCTTTTCTTGTTCCTGATCTTAAGAGAAAAGCTTTCATCCTTTCACCATTAAGTATGATGTTAGCTGTGGGCTTGTCCTGTATGACCTTTATTATGTTGAGATATGTTCCTTCTACGCCTAATTTTTCAGAGCTTCTATCATGAATGAATGTTGAATTTTGTCAAATGCTTTTCCTGCAGCCATTGAGACGACCATGACTCTTGTGTATCACACTGATTTGCATATGTTGAACCAACCTTGCCTCTCAGGGACACACCCAACATCTTATTTATTTATTTTTAAAGATTTTATTTATTTATTTTTAGAGAGAGGAGAAGGAAGAGAGGCAGAGAAACATTAATGTGTGGTTGCCTCTAGTGCGCCCCCTACTGGGGACCTGTCCCACAACCCAAGCATGTGCCCAGACTGGGAATTGAACCGGCGACCCTTTGGTTCACAGGCTGGCACTCTATCCACTGAGCCACACCAGCCAGGGCCCAACATCCTTTTAATGTGCTGAATTCTGTTTGTTTATACTTTATTGAGAATGTTTGCTATACATTCATCAAGAATACTGGTCTGTAGTTTTCTACTAGTATCAAGTTTCTGGTGGGGGAGGGAGATTGTTTGTTTTCTTAAGGATAATGCTGGCTTTGTAAAGTGCGTTTGGAAAGTATTGTATCCTCTTCAAATGTTTATAAGAATGTGAGAAGAAATAGTTTTAATTCTTAAGTATTTGGTAAATGTCACCAGTGAAGTCATCTGGTCCTGAGCATTTCTTCATTGGGAGATTTCTGATTACTGATTAAATCTCCTCACTGGTAATTGGTCTATTTAGATTTTCTATTTCTTCCTGATTCAGCCTTGTTTTATTTCTTTTGGCTTAAACAAACATTTATTTCTCATAGTTCTAGAGGCTGGAACGTCCACCATGAAGGCACATGCATAACTGGCATAACTGATATCTGGTGAGAACCCTGGTTCATAGACAGCCATCTTCCCTCTGTCCTCAGATGGTAGAAGGGACAAGGGAGCTCTCTGGGGAATCTTTTATAAGAGCACTAATCTCATTCATGAGGGTTCCACTCTAATGACCTAAGCATCTCCCAAAGGCCCCATTTCCAAATACCCTCACACTGGAGGTTAGACTTCAACATATAAATTCTGAAGGAACATAAATATTCAGTTGATAAGCAGTACCACTTCTCATGAAGTTCCTCATAGTCTAACAATTCTCAGTACAACATCCCAGGCAGTTTCAATTAATCTACTTAAGCTACCAGGAGTAGGACCAGGCCACGCATGCTATACAAAATACTGTGGATTTATCTAGAAGATGAGAGAAACATCAACAGTTTTCAACAGATGGTAAGCAAGATCCACCCTTTTTTTTTAGAAAGGTTACTGGGATAGAAATGTTCCCTGATTCAGTCTTAGTGAATTGTATGCTATTAAGATTTTTCCATTTCTTCTAGGCTGTCCAGTTTGTTGGCATATAGTTGTTGATGGTAGTCTCTTACGATCCTCTGAATTTCTGTGGTATCGACTGTAATGTCTCCTTTTTCATTTAAAGTTTTATTGATTTGGTTTTCCTTTTTTCCTTGATTAGTCTAGCTAAGGGTTTGTCAATTTTATTTTTGACAAAGAACCACCTCTTAGTTGCTTCATCTTTTATATTGCTTTTCTGTTCTCTATTTTATTATTTCTGTTCTAATTATTTACTAATTCCTTTCTTCTGCTAACTCTGGGCTCACTTTGTTCTTTTTCTAATTTCTTAAAGTATAGAGTTAGGCTGTTTCTCTGGGGTCTTTCTTGCTCCTTAACGTAGGTGTTTACTGCTGTGCATCACCCTCTTAGAACTGCTGTTGCTACATCCCACGAGTTCTGGTGTTCCTGTTTCCTTCCTGTTTTCAGTGATCTCGAAGCACTTCCCTCATTTCCCCTTTAATTTCTTCTGTGATCCATTGGTTGTTCAGGGGAGTACTGATTCACTTCTATGTGCTCATGAATTTTCCAGTTTTCCTCTTACTATTGATTTCTACTTTCATGACACTGTGGTCAAGAGATACCTGTTCAGTATGATTTTGATCCTCCTGAAACTGGTAAGACCTGTTTAGTGCCCTAAAATATAACCTGTCCTAGAAAACAGTCCACACGTGTTTGAGGAGAACGTGTATCGCGCTGTTGTTGCATAGAATGTTCTGTGTATGTCTGTTAGGTCTATCTGATATATAGTATCATTCAAATCTGTTTATTGATTCTATAGATGATTTATTAATTGTTGAGAGTGAGGTATTAAAGTACTCAACTATTACTGCATTATCGTTTATTTCTCCATTTAGCTCTGTTAGTTTTTGCTTTATATATTCAGTTGCTCCAATGTTGGGCACATAAATATAAAATTACTGTATCTTCTTGGTGTATTTACCCCTTTATCATTACATAATGACCTTTGTCTCTTTTTACTATTTTTGGCTTAAACTCTATTTTGTCTGACATAAAGCAAGACTGAAACAACTTTTAAAAATGGTAGTTTCACCAATCTTTCTAATAATACCTCTAAGCATCTCAAGCCCTGTGCTAAAAAAACAAATGGCCGAGGATGACTCTGCAAAGACAGAGGCACAACAACATGGTTTTGGTAAATGCACAAATTCTTTCTCCTGGGGTCCCAAACTCTGGACTACTACTGTTTCTTCCAGAAACACAGTTTAAACAGGCTAAGTGGATCTGCATTAATCTCCCTCGGAACAAATAAATCATTCCTGAAACTGCACATGCAATTCCAAAACAAGGTGGAAGCCGTAGAAGAACACAGACCCAACTCCCTTGCCAAGTAGGAGATGACTGCGGACATCTGAACTCAGAGGCATTAGTTGCAGTGCTAGAGTTAGAAAATCTAATAATTTAATCTGAACGAAGGTGCAACATGTTTTATAAGTAGCATTTCACGTGGAATAAACAGATCAGTCTTTCCTGGGAAAACCTGATACAAACCCATTATATCGTAATGAAGAAATAAAAATTATACACCAAGCTTCACAATGCAAAAAGCAGGGGGTAGACCTGACTCACGTGTCAAAGACCCTATGAGTAATTTAGGCAAAAATAACAAAAAACTGTATAACATATTTCATTTCAACTATATTCATTATACCCAATAGATCTGGTGCATTTTAACCCTGCTCTCAATGCCAAAAAAAAATTTATTATTTTAAAATACTTCAAACTGCTTCCTAAGCAGTATTTATGTTTTTTCAAAGGCAATTCCAATAACAATTTTTAATGTACTACTCATCCAAATTAACTCAGCGCTATCGATCATCCACTCTCAGGAGCTAAACTCCTCTTTGGCAAAGCATTCTTTTTCATTTAGCTTTGGACTAATGCTGGGAACCTCTAACCTAGAGCATACCTGGTACAAACAGTGGCACACACTTCGAAGCTGAGGGGGAAATTCTGAGGAGGAGCTGATGATGGCCTGGAAGAACTTTTCAGTCATCTGAAGGAGGTTCCGCTGGTTTTCCTCAAGGCTCTCCGACTGTTCTAGCCTACAAAAACAAGTAACATAAATTAAAAACAAACAAAAACACTCTGTAAAAGACACTCCTTAAGAGATATTCAGCCAAATACAATGTTTGGACTTTCACGGCATCCTGATTTGAAAAAGCCAACTATAAAAAAAAAAAGTTGTTTTGAAAATTGTGTATAAAAATTCTTCTTATATTCTTATAAATTCAATATATGATTTTTAATTTTTTGTCAAACTAGTCGGTAGAAAAGGGTACCCCGTTTCCAACTTTTACTTAGACGTGCTTTCATTTATTCTGTGGCCTCTCATGTTTCCCCTATTTTGAACTGCCTTTCATATCCAGTCTAGTATTTCTAACTGCTAGGTGTCCCTCTCACCAGTACGTAAAATTCACTCTGCCCAAAGTTAACTGATTTTTCTTCCTACAATCCTGTCTTATCCTGTGCTCCCCATGTTGTCAATGGCACCATCACTATCCCAATCACGTCATACGGGTGACCTCTGATGTCACCCTTGCCTGCTGTGCTCCACTACTTCCCACAGTCAATCAGGGGTGCTAATTCAGTCTGACCTCCAAAGTCTTGGTGCTGTGATTAAAGGCAGCAATCCAGAGGGCACGCTTACTAGGTTTAAATCTCAGCTCTACCACTACTCGTCACTACGGCCTTGGTCAAGACACTTCACTCTTCCGGGCCCCAATTTTTTTCATCAATAATACAGGAATAATAACACTACCTACTTTATGGGGTTTACATCTTCACCCAATGGCAACCAAACCCACAAAGCCCTACCTGACTCCCCAGCTGGCATCCCCTGAACTCTCAGAACACGGTCCCCGGGAAACTCCCTACGTAATTACCCGTTGTATGTCTTATCTTCCCTACGACACTGTAAACTCCTCGGAGGAGGGAAGTACTCATCTTTGTCCACTTAAGAACTAGCACAGCTACCAAGCAAGTATTGAGTAGTTACTTGTTTTCAATCTCTTAGCTAGCAATTTTTGTTTGTATACTAGTTTACATACTACACAAATGCTTGGGACACTCAAGTCACCGCTCCCGAGTCCTTGCAGCTAACTGTGTGGCACAGCATACGGATATAATAAGAGCTCAGAAGTGGATGTGGACACAAGGCAGGAGAGATGTCATGAGATAGGTAAGTCCTAAAGAAGGGACAGAATTTACAGAGGCAAAAAAATGTGAGGGTATTTCAGAAAGAGGAAGTAGGCAGGGCGTATACTAAATTCAATCTAACAAACATTCACACCCATTTACTATTTGCCATCTTAGTGCTAGGTAGAGAGGATTCAGCAATAATTGGCCTCTGACCTTTTCAAAGAGTGGAAACATGCACATACTAAGTAATGAATATAACAATTCACGGATAAAGGCAAAATAGCAAACCAAAGACAGATATGATTAATTCGCACAGCTGGTAGTTGCTGGGAAACCAGAGACAGAAAATGAACTTGGGATACGTGGAGAACTAAAGAGACTGGTCTAAACATGGGGACTACACGCAGGGAGGTCAGTTGTGAAGCTACAGTAGTAATTCAAGTCTGAAACGCGGGGGGCACAGGACTTTAGTGCCATAAAGGAGAAGATGAGCGATTCATTTCACAAGGCCAGAGGAGACTCCTGGCAACCTCAACAGTTCCCGTCTACTCGGCGGGAAATTTTTCTCACTGAGTCAACACAACAGCAGGTACACTGCAGTCTGTTTCAGGCGTCCCTCTACAACAATAACGTTAGGTCCCAACTAGAAGACAGACGAGATGTGGCTTAGAAAAAGCAAGCACAACGTCACTGTTTAAAATTTGCTCATTCCACAAATATTTATGAAATGCCAACTCTAGGCCAGATCCCATGCTCAATACTCATAGGAGGGTGTAGAGATGTACAACATGTAAAAGAGCCAACAGTCCAGATAGGAAATACATTCAAAATACATCATCACAATGAAGTGTTGCAATGACGGTTCGGAGCACAGAATAAAGATTACGTGCTCACGTGCAGTGTGTGAGCATGGGCAGCACCTGGTGACAGACAGAGAGCTTCACAGAGGTGGCAGTTTTTAAATTGTGCCATGCATTCTCCTTGGACTCTTCCCCTTCTCCTATGTCACCCCTCACTACAGAAGGAGGAGTGAGTTAGGAAAAAAGAAAAGAGCCAAGCATGCTCAGCTCAGCACCATCACCTCCATCTGAGGTGCGTATGCCTGTGAAAAGATGTACTCTGACCTGCTCTCTACCTGTGCGGTAGAGAGCTCGCCAGCCCCTCTGGGGGAATCTGTAGTTATCCAGCTGTGCAAGGTATGGGTAGACGAGTCTAACTCAAGCTAAAGTGTTAGCAAGCCTATTTGTCCACAGATCCACAGCTGCACTCTGTAATCATTTCTGTAACAAACAAAGGGACAGCTGAGTCATGAGTGCTTTCCACCGATCCTCCCTCCTTCCACCTTTTTGGTTTTGAACTTGGCCAAGGAAGAGTATTATTACTTATTAGGCTTCTCCGACCCCAACAAACCCCATGTGTCAAACTTTAAAACCATGGAACGTGCGGATTGCACTGGAGCTAATGTACAGAGAACACAAGCGAGGGACACAAGAGATGACGGTGGGGTACAGACAACTCTGCACTTTGTGCTGCAGTCAACTGGGAGCAACGGATGGTTTCTAAGAAATAAAGTGACATGAAGACTTGGGTTTCAGAATAATTCCTACAACAAATGACCTAAAAATATTTTTTTAAATGCTGGGACAATAATTAGGTAGTTACTGCAAACAGCAAGGGATAAATATGGTATTGCCTAAACAAATAATGACATAAGCAAACTATGAAACAACATGTGGCAGTTAAAAAGAACGACCCACACACAGAGAAAGGTCCTTAGATCGACCCACACACAGAGAAAGGTCCTTAGATCCACAGGGCTTAGTTCAAAAGACTAAGTTGCAAAACCATATACATGTTACCATTTATATGAAGCACTCACATCATAATACACAGTTTCTGCATCTACACTCACACGCGAATCCACTGGAAAGGACAGAAGAGCAGACTAAAGCAGTGCTCAATCTCTGGAAGTGGTAGCCAGATTCACCTTTCAGGATATCTGTGATTGTTTTTCAGAAACATGTATTTGCGTGTAACTTTCCTAATTAAAGACTAATTTTTAAGAATCGAGGGGAGAAACCATGAGGGCGAGGCCCGACACTGTGGTGGCCATGAGGAATGGAGAGCAGCTGTAGGTGAAAGGGTGACAAACCTGGTAGGGTCCACTTCAAAGCTAACGTGCTGCCAATCAGAGGACGTGATCACAATTCGTAATAAAGGATCCAGAAGTTTCTGTAGGTAGGTAGCACCGTACACCTAAAGAAATACACAAGCAGGAGTTTATTATGCCTGATCCAAGGATCTTACATTAAAGAAGACATTCTGCTCTGCACATTCTGTACATAACCATTGTCTGGCGTACCTCCACACAAGCATAGATGAATGGATACAAACCTTGAAACAGAAGGTCATTATTTTACTAGCTAAGCTGTTGCCTCGGAAAAGAGTCTGCATGGAGTCTGCCAGTTCTACTTCCTTCGAAAACATGTTCCAGAGCAGTTGGTAGAGTAAATGCCGAGAATCAAAGAGAGTCACCAGAACTCGAGCTAGTTCATCCTGAGAACAAAACAAATTGTGTTAGTGTGAACAATCCCATTTTTTCTTAAGCAAGAAACTAAAAGGCAAATCCAAAAGTGACTGCCATGCACTGAATTGAGGGAAATGGTGACCGATTAATTTTTGCCCTGGGACTTGCCTGCATACCTGTGCCTGTAAGTCCTATACACCTACAGCACCTGTTAATTCTAAGGATTAACTGATGAAAGGGAAGAGATGCCTAAGCTTTACCAAAAGACAGAAAAAAAAATCCCGTTTCAGCGTAAACTGTACGACAAAAATGGAAGAGTAGAAACAGAAGATGAGGGCAGAGCTGTCTGACATGCACCGAGACCTTTTTCTCAGAGAATGGGTGAGTGAGAGCGAGACTTTGGTGACCACAAGAGCTCTCCGCTCCGCTCCTCTTGCAGCAGGGGTGTCAAACTCATTGTCACGGGGGGCCACGTCAGCCTCGCGGTTGCCTTCACAGGGCCGAAATAATGTTAGGGCTGTAGAAATGTAACTACTCCTTAACTGTTAAGGAGGTGAAGTTGCATTCAGCCCTTTGAAGGCAGCTGCGAGGCTGATGTGGCCCCCGGTGACAATGAGTTTGACACCCCTGTCTTATATGGTCAGGAAAACTCAGTAAAATCTCAACATGGACTAGGCAGAGAAACAACAAAAATGGAAAGCTACAGGGTTCAAAGGAAGTCAGGAGAAAGACCTGGCACACTCAGAACCAAGAGATTAGCAAGATCTACGTACAAAGTGAGGATGGGCAGCTAATTCCCATCTAGTACGTAAACGATAACCCTCATGATTTTCCATAATAAAGTATTTTCAGGTACACTCAAGAAAAATGATATGATGGTAAATCACTGTTTAACCACACATTCTGGGAAGAGACAGAGAGAACAGGGGACAAGGTCTCTGCTCTCACAGAGCTCACATTCTGGTGGAATTAAAATAAGTAATCAAATAAACATGCATATTTCACATAGTGAATATATGCTGCAAAGAAAATATAACAAGGTAATGTGACAGAATGACTGTAGGTGTGGTAGTGACTGGATGGTCAGAAAAGGAAGTGACATCTGAGCAGAAACCTGAGTAACAAGAAGTGGGCCACGGAAGAAACACTCCAGAAGGGAGAGGTGGCAGCAGCAGTAGGAGTGCTCTGGGGGAAACAACCTAACATGTGTCATGGCCAGCGTGGCTTCAGTGTGGTGAACATGACGATGTAAAGATGAGGAAGGGCCCAGGCAGGGAGAGACTTGTAGGCCAGAGTTTGAGTTTCACTTTTAGGTATGAGGACCAAGATCCTACAGCTTTTAAGCAGAAATAAATCTACTGGCAATGACAGAGTACATTAGTTATAATTTATTCAACTAAAATCATTTTTGGTACAATATAAACTAAATAGCTTTTTAACACGGAAAGGGACATCCCTTCCCAAATTTTTAGCATATATTAAGAATGGTATGTTTTTAGGAAAATTTGATTAAGAGGCCAAATAGCCATATTATGTCTTCAGTGTTTAAAACATGCAGCATAAGAATTTCAAATACAAATAGAGTGCTTATTCTTTTAAAAAACTACACAATGCATTCTAGAAAAAGAGTTGTGAATTGGAGATAATAAATAGGCACAAGCTTGAATTCTAGTTCTAGCATTACTAACCACTACATATGAGATTTAACACTAATTATCTCATTTAGTATATGAAGACACCAGACCAGATCAGTGCTTTTAATTTTCTTTCCATCCAGCGTTTAAATAAAATTTTTCAATGGGACATGCAGGGAGTTTAAATTTCACTTTAAGTGTGAGGAGTAAGATCCTCATACTTAAGGTAAGAATATAGTGAGGACCAGAAGCTCCTCCCATTTCCCCACAAGGGAAAACTACTCAAATAATATCTCAAGTTTCTTCCAGCTCTAAAGTTTCAGCAATTTAATCAATGAACATTCAGTGCACAAATGAATTCTCAACCATCTGCTACATGGCAGGCACTTTCCTTCCCACTTGCAATGAACTCACCCACTGAGAACAAGGAACCACGTTGGCCAGAGCCATAGCTATAGGGAGCTCTCCCTGATCGCCCATCATTGTGACCAGCTCCACCAATCTCTCAAACCGATCTGCCAACACCGTTTCTGCAAGTGTGTCAAATTCCGTGCCTTGTTGGAGGATTTTTGTCAGAACTTCCATAAATGTCGCTCTTGTCTGGAGGTCTTTGTGATAACCTAAACCTGATGGGGACAGACAGGTACAACCTTACCAACACGCACTTGCTGAAATAATTTTTCTGGTCCTCTATGCCAGTCCTCTAAGTTTTCAGTTTATGGATGAAGTTCTCACTTATCTCACCTATAGAGTGCATGAGGCCACTGTCCACATTAGCATTGAGCAAGTTGGACATCGCAAGGACTGTACAGTGCCTCAGCGAGGCCAGCCTCCGGGACATGCCACGTTTCCTGCCACCTGTTTGTGCATTTTCATCTTCCACTTCACTGCAGTCATTCAAAAGGTTCATAAACAATGTGAAATACCTGAGGAACAGAAAGACTGACCCTTATACAGAGAAGACCACATCAACCAGAAAACTCACCAGACACTCTGAAATCATCACACGAGTATTAGGACATGAGTGGGCCTGGGGCATCTGTGTCTCTCCGGTCCTGGGATAAGCAGCCAGTGTGGCTCATTACGGAGTGTGTTCTGCTGAGCATGATTTCATCCAGACATAGCGCAGTACATATTTCATTACACAGACACCAAACAGATGCCAAATGCATCACTTCCAACGTTTAGCACATAAAATTAGTGGTCCAAATAGGCAATCTGAGTTATATTGCCTTAATAAGGTAATCTGGGTTATACTGCCAATAAAAATTCCCCAATTGGATAATTTTCTTTAAAAACCACAGAACACAGTTGTTTTCCTGTCTCGCCCCTGTCACAGGGGATACAGCTTCATGCATGGGACATATCTGATGAGACAGCAGCCGCTGGCCCCAGCGCCAAAACAGTGTCCGTGTTCTAAAGTAATCACTCACCACGTTGACTACACTTTCACCGTTGTGTGGTGTGCGGCTGTGTTTTGATAACTGGAATTTACTTACTTAAGAAATAACTGTGATTTGGCTTCCATCAGTTCCACACCATCTCCTTCCTCAGGCTGCAGCGGGAGACCAGCCAGGAGCGATACTACTGCTTCCATGCTTGCCTGGTCCAAATCTCTGAAGAAAAAGACATGTAAAGACCACAGTAAGTCTTTCGGGTTCTTCACTCCACCTTCCCCTCAAATAAACTTCTTCCTAACAGACACAAACTTTAGGAACCACCTATTTCATTAAACAAATTATTAGGACAACCTAAGTAATTTGAGTTAAGATGCAGACCTTAGAATCCAAAAACATTTCAAATTTAGGGGAGGGTAATAATAACTTTCTACAAAGTAATCTTGGTAAATGACAACCTTAAAAGAATGAATTCAAACACCAAGCCTGGACAAAGAAATACATGGAAATTGTTATGCGGTTCACAGTGTTTAATTACTTTCTGATACGTGGCAGTAAATATTTATCATTAGACCAAACTTGATTAATCAATTACTTTTTAAAATAACTCAAAACAATTAAGTTTCTCAGATAGCACACTTATGCATCTAATCATAAAATAAGATACGACTCCATATATCTTATTTTCCAATAACTGGACACTATCCTTCCTAGACAACACTAACTTTCCAAACATAACACTCACATTTTTTTACTGGAAGCCTTTCAGTTAAAAAAAAGTATATAATTCAAATGCAAGAGCTTAATATCCAGAAAAATAATTTCAATGCACATAAAAAATATGTACGATAGCTACAATGAAGAGTACTAATGCCCAGAGGAAACCTGCTGACACTTAAAGGTCACTCTCTTTTACCTCGTAAGACATTTGACATCATCATCTGCTGCTTGGTTTGATGTTCCCATAACCCAGTCTGTCAAGTATTCTACCATCTTATTCCTATAGATTGGCAGAGAAAAGGAAAATAGCAAACGATTTTTTAACAGTCACACACACGCCTTTTGCAACAGTGCAGACAACATGCCGACCACCCCAGCAGCGCAGCAGCTGCACCAGAGAGACATTGCCGTCGGCCCTGACGGACGGGCCGAGCACAGGCAGCGTGAACACTGCCCGCTGAGCCAGCCCTTCGCTGTGTACCAGTTTGGAAACAGAACCACATCCTTAGCTCAAGAGTAGCATAATTTTAGAAAAAGGCAGTATTTTCATGGGCAAAAAACTCGGGGAAATTTGAGAGACATGAAGAGAAACACACACATAAAATGCTCCTTTTCCACCCACCCTCACAACCCCTCCGCTTCCCGTAATAACCAGGTACCTACTATTTTTCTGTACTTACATTTAACGTAAGAGCTAGAAGACCCTACTTGGCTCTTTTAAGAACTCACCTAAATTTCATCTCTTGACAAAACGAGAGGTCATCTCTCCTTGCCATCATTACCTCGACTAACTGACACAGTTTCGTTTTTATCTGAATTGCATGGACCATATTCCCAAGCACACGGACGTATCTATTGGGACATAGAAACATTCAAAAAAAAATTATCAGACATAAAAAAAGAGGAGGTTTTTCTAAATGCTTTAATCTCTAAGTAAAATTACTAAAAGTAACTACAAAAGCTGCAAGATTTTTATTTTGTTTCTAAGAGAACATACATAACTTCTGGCTACCTTACAGTCACACCCTAATTTAGGAGCAATAAAGAAATGGACGGCAAATCACTTCACTAATAACTACTAATACCAAGGTGTTTCTGCTACATTTTCGTAGAATGCTTACCTGACCAAGTTTAACATCATTGTTTCGATGCTGGCTTGCCCCAGGTGTTCGGAGCTGCCTTCAGTGTGGTTATCTAGCAAGTTCTTCATTATAGCAATGGTTTGCTCTACGAATTGAGTGTTGGTGTCAGTCAGTAACACCTACACGAGGAACAGAACACATCTGGAATCAGTGCACGGCAGACAGACCGCAGAGAGGTGAAGCTGCCTGGCCTCAGTGTCACGCGTATGCAGAAAGGCACCCACAGGCCTATACCCAAACAGACACACAGACACGGACAGACATTCACACCCAACCCCAGACATTCACAGCCCTAGGCACACCCACATACTACAGCTCCTAAACAGCAGATGTGTCCCACAACAGAGAATTCTTTTTTCTGCAATTGTTTGCCTGTTTCTTTTCAAACTTGTGAGTGAACGTTCATCCCAGTACCTTATTAAATGATCTAAACAAAAGAGGTTCATAAATATGTCACTCTATTCATAGGGAAAGGTGCAAAATTAAAGCAGAACACACTTTACCTGTCCTTGCGAATCAAAGAATTTGCTGATGGTATTCTTCAATTTGTTAAATAGCATCGGATAAAGAGCAGGGCTCAATTCTAGACCCACCAGGTCCTTCACATTGGTCCGTATCTGCAGCCCCACTTTCTCATGGTTACACACCATTAAGGACAGCAGGCGGTCCATAAATTTGCTGACAGGTGTATCTGCATTTCCTTCTGAGGACATCACTGAAATCATGGAACCCTTGCGCTCACTGACTGGGCCCATGGGTGGGCTGTAGGTTGCCAGGCCAGAATTGCTCCTCTGCTGCAGGCACACTCCCCCAAGGGCACACAGGAAGCCAGTCATGTTGATCCACTCCTGTAGGGAGTCCGTGTCCGACAAATCGATGGACCCTCCTCCGCTCACATGAGACATCCGCCTCTTAACAATGGTCTTGTGAAGGCTCTCGGCAGCCTAAACACAGGGAAGCACAAATTCATCCTAAATTGAGAGACTTGACAAATCACTTTTTATATAACAATTCTTCCAGGACAAAAGGACATTTTTTTATATTAAAAAAACCCAAGTTTTCACTGCCATTTCTAGTCATACCAAGGTGTCTGACTTCTTGAGGAATGACGAGACTTAGAGAGTTGAGGGTACCAGTAAACAGAGATACAGTATCAGATAGAGATGGTGACAGACTGCAGCTCAGAAAGACACATATTCTCAAAACACTTGCTTGTATCAATTTCTAGACACAGGAGCGATGTCTATCTGCTCCAAGGAATGTAAGCGTTTGGAGATTTTTAGCCAAGTACTACGTGCACTTATTAGCTTAGTGACTGCCCGAGTTCAAGTGCCCCAGGGCCGGCTTTGGATACATGGTGCTGCTATTAACACAGACTGCACGTGGCAAGTTGAGAGCGATCAAGCAGAAGAACCACTGAATACAGAGAGAGGGTAATGAAGAAGGTGCAGAAAGACAAAAATCAGTAGAAAAAAATTACATTCTACTAGAATTTGTAATCTGACTGAGAAATCTTCAGAGCTCTTATCCTTTTAGTTTAAGGAGTACAGATGAGAAGGAAAAACTCCTACTACGTGTGGCAAATTTGTTTTCAATTTGCATTTCTTATATGCTGCTTGCAAGCATAATACTCGTCCTACTATAGTGACTAAAGTACCCAGAAAGCAACATATTCGGGGCATTCTGTGGTATCGAAGCACGTAGCACGTGGAAGCACCAAGCACGTGGAAGCACCACTGCACCACTTTCTTATGTGTTTGTTTTGTGAGGAGTGTGGCCTTTCTCTCATAAAGGACTGTTCTGAGGAGTGTGGCCTTTCTCTCATAAAGGACTGTTCTGAATAGGGAACTCCTGAAACCGACATTCCTCATAGCACATGCATTTAATACAACTGTACGTATCACTAGGATATGGCATACACCTCCGCTTTGGTGCAGCACATTATCCCTCATATGACCTATGTGATCAAGCGTTTACACAAGCTCTCTGATCCGGAGTTAAGACAGAGTGTGGCCTGCAACATGGCTGACTTAACGTGGAGCACAGGGAAAGAACCACTGGCTACAACTCTGTGCTCTGATAAAGGAAGCCTAGATAGATCTCACAGTTAAGTACTCTGTGTCTCCTAGTTGGACTATGAGGTTGGCTGGACTAAGTCAGATAACGCATCAACTTCACACCTTCAATGATGTGTGTGATAATGAACCATTGGTATCCAACACAGAAACGTCCACTTCAAGAAAACGTGCAGTTTGGCTTGGCAGCAACAACGTGGTAGAGCATGTATTTGGACCAAATTTACATACTGAGATTATCAAAGTGATTTTGCATTTTTTGGCAGCGGAAGGGCACACTGAGTACTCAGCACACTGACTACATTTGGGCTGCAGCACAGCCGAAACACTGTACTTGGCAGGGACACGACTTCTTTCCTGCACTCGTCAAGAATCTGAATCCAGCACCACTTAGATGTACCTTTAATTCAGTCTCAGCTCTCGAGTCAAATGTTCAAACTGAAGAGACACAGTACTTGGCGTGGATATTAATTAAAGCATCATGGAATACTGCACTAACAGCAGTTAAGGCTCAGCTAGCTAGAGTAGTTCTGCATCTTTATTAAATGCTAATCTTCCCACTGGAAATAAGAAAGAGGCAGAAGAACTCAAAAGAGCAGCTCCATCCCCTGGGTTACCTCAAAGCAGTGATATTAGTGAAAACCACCAAAGTGGAGGCAGAAAAATGAAATGGATGAGCAACTTATTAACAGAATCAAACGCGTACAACAGCAACTCTGAGACACGTGAATATGTGCAGGAAGTTCTAAAGAAATTGACAACAGTGTGAAAACAGAAACAGTGGTCCTGGTAGCAGCAGGAGACTCAGTGATGGATCTAGCAAAGAGGTGAGTTCTAACCATGCAAGCCAGTCATCTGGGAACCCTGGCAGTGAAGCACAGTCAGAGAAGATAAAAAAGAAACTGAAGATAATGATTGTGGTCGCAATGCCCCTGAAAGCAGCTGTCATACAGACCTTCATATCAGAAAGTTAGAAAGTCTAGCAAACACTTGCATAGGGGACACCCATGGTCAATCAGAAAGAAGGGGAACAAGCAATGGAACAGGAAAGGACCTGGTTTTTTAACACCGAGTCAATACTGTTGATAGATAAATGAATACAATGCTAGACACCTGGTTCATACTCTGAAGATCCAAAAGATAGTATGTCAGGGAAAATGCTGCTCATACAGCACAAGTAACTCAGGACTCTTGTGTTACATGCACTGGACATTTTCTGGAGACAACCGAAAATAGATTATTTGCCAGCAATTTACTAGTCCACAGCATCACCACCTGCACCACAACCATGATGGGCAAATATGATCATATGCCAAGTGCAAATGATGCCCGTTGCAGTAACTGCCAGGCCAGCGCAAAATTAGGAAAAAAATATAGTTGATTTTGATGGTGACAAATCTGGATGTGAAAAGGGACCAGTTCAGATTAATTCAAATGCAGAACCAACATCTCATCTCCAAAAACATTTTCCCAACTTAGTACTATTTCCCATGAACATCTTAGTCAGGGGCCTGCAGTTCATAAACATCAATTCCACAGTAATGCTGTGACAGACATGAATTTGGATGTTTGCAAAAAAGGAAACACTTTGTTGTTGGATACAGTCCAAGATGATGGTGCAATTAATCTTTCTGAAGGCTTAATAAATGAAGCAGAGAAACATCTCTGTTCCTTAGCATGCTGGTTTATGAACAGACAGATCAGAATGAGGTTTGTGGAATGTTCCCTTAAAATTTTAGAAAACAAGAGATAAATATGAATTTAAAAAATTTTTATGCACTAGTCAAAGTTCATTTTGTGTACTCTTGTTGACCTGATGTGGTAGATTTGAAGCATTTAGTATACAATTACCAATCTATTTTTTTTTTTAGTAATTGTGGTTTTCACAGTAGGTTTAAATGCATCTCCCTCACTGGGCTCACATTTTATCGCACAGCCCTGCTTCTTACCTAGCACTTCGTGTCACTGTTAATTAGACCCCCTCCAACAGAAACAGAGAGATAATGGTTCCTGTTCTCTTCCTGACTCGGAACACAGTGGTGATTGCTCTGTTTTCAAATTACAGTTAAATATTCTCAAACTGTCATATGTCAAGGAAATTAAATAAGCTAAGTGAAGCTGAACTTAAGCTGAAGTATAAAGATTTTGATAATGCTATTGTTCTTCCACCTGGGTGGATCTTTTGTGTCTAAGATGTCTGTAGTGTCTAAAGAATTATGTTTGTGTTTTTTCTTCAGTGTGAATTCAGCCGTGTATTTATACTTCTTATTGGGGCTGAAATGATTACGAGTTTCCTGATTCTCAGTGTTGGTCAGTGAGTACATGTCAGGTTTCCCTGGTCTTACACTGTTTTGATAATCTTGTTCTATTTGTTGATGTAGCGAATGCAGTTATTCATTGAATATATTATATTGATGTTTTTTAGCTTACCTCTGCCTAGGCCTGATATATCTAACTTTATTAAATATTTAAGTGATTCAATATATTTTCTTTTTACCTAACTGAATAGAAAAAGTATATGTAGTATTTTATTTTCCACTTTTGGTCTTTAAAGGGCTATAATTTTTTTTAAGTATATTTTACTGATTATGCTATCACAGTTGTCTCAATTTTTTCCCTTCCCTTTATCCCCTTCCCCTCCTCCCTGCACAGCCCCCCTCACCCTCCAGCATCCCCCTCACCCCACAGTTCATGTCCATGGGTCGTGCAGATAAGTTCTTTGGCTTCTCAATTTCCTGTACTATTCTTAACCTCCCTGTCTATTTTGTACCTACCTATTCTGCTTCTTATTCCCTGTACCTTTTCCCCCCACTCTCCCCCTCCCCCCCAACTGATAACCCTCCACATGATCTCCATTTCTGTGATTCTGTTCTAAAGGGCTATGGTTTGAATAATCACAATAGAAAAACTGTTTGTTCATGCAGGTGTAGGAAACCTTTAATAGACCTCTGTTAGTGAAGCAATTGCCTCATCTGGCATATACTCTTTAAAAAGAAAGCTTTAAATGGCTGGATGATATTTCATTATTTACATAGGTATTATGACAGTTAATTATAAAATGTTAATTGTCTTTTTAAAGTCTTTGTGACACCAATAAACGGTTTTTTAAAGTGGCTGTAATAATTTATATTCCCCATATGTGCATCTGCATACCCCGTGACCCAGCAATTCCATTGCTAAGTACGTACATCCAGATGGTCACCGAAAGACACATTCAAGAATGTTTGGTAGGCAGACATGGCTCACCTCATTGCATAGCGACATCGAAATTACAGCTAAAATATGGAACAACCATCACAGAATCGTCAGAAATCGAGTTGAATGGAAGTCTGACAACTATGGAATTAAAGAAACCACATCCATCCCAGACTGGTAGGAGGGGCACAGACGCAGAATGGGCTGGTCCCACACAACGTGGTGGATAAAAATTCGGGAGGGATATATTGGAAGCGAGGAGTCCCAGCCCCACACCAGGGTTCCAGTGCCAGGAAGATAAGTCCCCACAACTTCTGGCTGCAAAAACCAGCAGGGATTGAGTTGGTGGAAGAAAGTGCTAGAGCCCCAAGCAGTTCCTCTTAAAGAACCCACACATGGACTCACCTACTCAGACTTATTCCTTCTGAGCTCCAGCGGTGAGGTAGCAGCTCGAAAGGCACCAGTGGCATACTGAGAGAAACTGAAGTGTCTGGCATCAAGGCTAACAGAAGCCATTGTCCCTTTTCTAATCCGCAGAGCCACAGAGCCAGCAAGCTGGTGCCATATCTGAGACTCCATCAACCTGGCTAACACTATTTAACCCACCTTGGAGATCCCCAGAGACTCTGCCTCACCCAACTTATGGGTCCACCCAAGATGCTTTTCCATATGAATGGCTGGTCTTAGCTCATACTGCACCACTTCCTAAATCCTCTCAAACAAGCAACAGCTGGCCTCAGTGAGTTCCAGGCCCAGCACTAACAGCAGCCAGACTAGATTCACAGCTTGACTTTGCCTGGGAATCTCCAAGACCAGCACAAGTAGCAGTCATCTAGATTACTTCATAGCTCAGGCAGGGGGGCCCTGGGCAAAACACATGTGGGTGCTGATGTTGGCATGCACGACTCGGGAAACCCCAGGGCCAGTGTACCCAGTGGACAGATACAGACCACATCGGAGCACCACCACCCTGACCCCTGAACAGCTGATCCTCCACAGAGGGTGGAGGTTGGTGGTCAGTGGTCACAGCCAATCCTTACAGCTAACTGGCCTGGGTAAATCCCTCCCATTGATCTGCCAACAGGAACCAAGGCTCAACTACAAGAAGAGAGTGTACTCAGCCCACATGAAGGGTGCACCTCAAGTACCCAGCTTGGGTGATAGGGGAGGCTGTGCCACTGGACCCTACAGAGCACCTACTACATTAGGCCACACTACCAAGACATGGAGTCAAAGCAGCTCTAACTAATATACAGAAACAAAGGGAAACAAAGAAATATGGCTCAAATGAAAGAACAGATCAAAACTCCAGAAAAAGAGCTAAACAAAATGGAGATAAGCAATCTATCAGATGCAGAGTTCAAAACACTGGTTACAAGGATGCTCAAGGAACTTAGTGAGGACTTCAACAGCATAAAAAAGATCCAGTCAGAAACGAAGGATACACTAATTGAAATAAAGAACAATTTACAAGGAAACAACAGTAGAATGGATGAAGCCAAGAATCAAATCAATGATTTGGAACATAAGGAAGTAAAAAGCCACCACACAGAACAAGAAGAAAAAAGAATCCTAAAATTGAGGGAAGTATAAGCAGCCTTTGGGACAAGTTCAAGAGATCCAACATTCATATCACAGCGGTGCCAGAGGAAAAGGGAAAAGTCAAGAAATTGGAAATCTATCTGAGAAAATAATGAAAGAAAACTCCCAATTTGGTGAAGGAAATAGACATGCAAGTCCAGAAGCACAGAGTGTCCCAAACAAGTTAGACCCACACAGGTCCACTCCACGACACATCATAATTAAAATGCCAAAGGATAAAGATAGAGAGACTCTTAAAAGCAGCAGGAGAAAAGCAGTTAGTTACCTACAGGGGAGTTCCCATAAGACTGTCGCTGATTTCTCAAAAGAAATTTTGCAGGCTAGAAATATTCAAAGTCAGGGACCTACAGCCAAGATTGCTCTACCCAGCAAACTATCATTTAGAATTGAAGGGCAGATAAAGAGCTTCCTAGACAAGAAAAAACTAAAGGAGTTCATCATCTCCAAACCATTATTATATGAAATGTGAAAGGGACTTATCCAAGAAAAAGAAGATCAAAACTATGAATAATAAAATGGCAAAAAATACAAATCTATCAACAATTGAATCTAAAAAACAAACTAAGCAAACAAGAAGAATAGAGACAGAATCATGGATACGGAGAGCATTTTGATGGTTGCCAGATGGGAAGGGGGAGGGGGAGAATGGGTGAAGAAATGAGGGGATTAAGAAGTACTGATATAGGTAGTTACAGAACAGCCATGGGGGTGTAAAGTACAGTGTAGGACATAGAGTAGCCAAAGAACTTAAACACAGGACCCACGGACATGAACAATGTTGGGGTATTGCCTGAGGGAATGGGGCAGGGCTGGGTGGAGACAGAGCAAAAAGGGAAAAATCAGGACAACGGTAATAACATAATCAAAATATAATTTAAAAAAGAATGTTCATAACAGCACTATTCAAATATTCAAATAACTGTTTTTTGTACAGCCATTCAATTCCCAAAATGAGTTGGAAGAAAAATTAAATTACAGATTGTTTGTTGAATGAAATAATATATAGCAATAACAATGAATGATCTACAACTTTATGGAATACTGTGGATGAATCTCACAATGTTGAATGATAGAAGCCAGATATAAGAGACTGTATCTCTATTATTCCATTTGTATAAAGTTTAAAAACAAAGTATTTTATTTAATAGTCAGGATTATGGTTCTTCTTGGGTTGTTAATGCCTGGAAGGGGCACAATAAAGGTTTCTGGTATGCTGACTGATGTTTCTTGATGTGGGTGCTGGGTGCACAAGTATGCTCACTACCTAAGATTCTGAATTGTCACTTAAATTTATAGACAATTTTGTTAGGCTTAAAAAATGATGCCTAAGATGAAAAAATAAAGTAAAAAAAATCCAGACTTAAGATTGCCATATACATTTTTAAAAAGTCACTGATATATTTTAAAAAGCTTTGATTCACATGAATAAACCCTGCAAACACTATTCCAAGTGGGGGGAAAAAAGAAAAGTCACAAGAGACCACACACTGCATTATTCTATTTATATGAAATGTCAAGAATAGGCAAATCTACAGAGACAGAAAGCAAATTACTGGTTGCCTAGGCCTCACAGGGGAGGGAAGGGGTATGGGGGAAGGGGGGAAAAAGGAAATTAGTGAACTGATAAAGATTATGAAGTTTTTTTTAAATTATGGTGATAGATGTACAACTCTGTGACTATATTAAAAACCACTGAATTGTCCATTTTAAATGGGTGAACTATATAGTATGTGACCTATAGCTCAATAAAAGTTACCAAAGGGGTGGGGAGGCTTTTATTCTGAAGCCACATATCATCTACAAATAATGATAATAGGTACACATTTGCTACACAAAAACATAACTTTTTTTCTTGTTCTAATTAAGTTCGACATAAAGCAACAAGAGACTAACCAGGTTTTCTAAAACACCTAATAATGAGAGCAACATGGTCATTACAAATCAGATATGTACAAATGCCAATTAAGTGTTGATTTCCAGGGTAATGTGTAATAGCTGATGAATTAAATGTTTAAGCTTTAAAATTTCATTTAACCTGCGGGATCAAATCATCTACCCACCAAATCGCTTAATTAGAATATTTAATAAAATAGTAAAATACATTGCTTCAGTTTTGATTTAGTTTTCTCTACTTCTGTTGCCCCTTTTCTGAAAATTCTGTGAAAACTCCGATGGAGGAAGAGAAAGAAGGAAGGTACAGGAATGGTCTTTACCACAAGTCACCTCTAGGTCCGTGCTGTCCAATATTTCTGCAGTGACGGAAACATGTTATACCTGCGCTGTTCAATATAGTAGCCAATTGCCACATGTGGCTATTGAGCCCTTAAAATGTAACTACTGTGTGACTGAGAAACTGAATTTTAATTGTATTTAATTTTAATTCATTTAAGTTAAATTTTAATTTAAACTCTAAGCAGCCACATGTAGCCAGTGGCTGCCACACCAGACACTATAGATAGATGAACCACAACTACATGCTTATGACAACTGTAACAGCCTTAGGACAACCACGTGCTCATCACGTGTACTGAGGGTAACTCACAAAAGATCCCTGAGTCATATGTTTAGCAGATCAATAAATACACAAAAATCAACTTTATAAACTCACCTGGCCATCTTCCATTTTGGCTTTCGGATAGTTGAGGATTAGTTTTGTAGCTTGTTCCCATTTTGCATGCGTATCTTCCCAAGCCTAAAACGAAGGCAATTACCAAGTGAAAGCAACTTTAAACCAAGAGCTAAAAAAACAATCAGTGCCAGCCAGGCCCCAACTCCGTGCATGTCATAAATGTAATATCCTACGTGTGGTATGCACGTATCTTAGCTTTGCTTCAAAAGCTATTCCGGGTCACACACACGGAACACGAGGCCTTTAAAACTGACGGGGGAGGCCTGGGAGAAAGCTCCGTCGCTGGGGGCGTACCTCGGTGTTCCCTGCAGTGGGGTGCTCGATGCGCCTTAGCAGTGCCATCACTCTTTTCTGAAGGGCTGTCCTTCCTACACAGAGACAACAGGAAATCAACTTAGCACCCTTAGGGCCCCGCTTGCCCATGGAGAACCTGGCAAGCCCGACACAAAAAGTCGGAGGATGGAAGGAGCGCTTCAAATGATAAAGCCGAGCACTTCCTTTCCCTCCCTCAGAAAAAGGTACTTTTCACTTGGATTTCCAAATGTCCATGCCATAAAATAGCTACTCCCACCTATATTTACTCAAAATGTGCCAATGTGTTTAAAACTTCATTATATGGGGTAGGGCAAAAGCAGGTTTACAGTTGTTCATATGGAAATTAATACAGTAATTAATAAATACTGCAAGAATAAATTGTGTTTCAGGTACTCACAACTGTAAACCTACTTTTGTCTCACCCTGTATACAATTCAGGCCAAGTAATTTATATAATACATTAACTGCCAGCAATTTATACTGCCAGTTTTTAAACAAATGCAGATCATATTAAAAACTCATGAGACATTAACGGTTTATTTCAGATGCTATTTATTTTCACCTTACCTGTGCAGAAAAGAATTTCAGGTAAGTTTTGAATTAGTCCTTTAAACTTGCAAAGTCATCACCTTAAACACAGCCCTATGTTCCTGGCACAACCAGGTATCCTGTGAGTCAAGGCAGACTGAGTGGAAAACACTGGCCATACGTGCCTGTTGACATCATATTGCTGACCGAGGCGAACTCCATGAACGTATTGTAGTTGGGCAGGAAGTTGTGCACCGACACTTCATCCACCCCACACCGGATATCTGCTTCCTCACAGAGGTGGCGGAAACAGGACATGGCAACCAGAACAGCTTCAGTGTCAGGGCTCCAGAGAAACATGTACAGGGCCACTTCCAGTTTGGTCTGGGCCTGTCGGCATATTGGCGGGGTTCCGCTGCACCCTGCTGCACTATCCTGAGAGTCAGGGGTGGGAAGCATGTATGTTCAATGTAGATAACTTTATTTACAAAACCCAACAACGCAACAAACTGTGCATCTACACATACACAACCACCCCCGAGAGCTTCCCCTTCGTCACGATAGGAATTCTCAAACCTCCGATTACCTTGTGTGAATGAGAAATGAGATGATTTGGACCTACATATGCTACTATCTGTCCAATTTCCAACTGAATAATTATTATCCTCTTCTAGATTCCAGAAATGTAGACTAAGTCTAACCTGGACAAAAGTCAAACAGCCATAACATAAACCTACTTTTTATAAACATGTAAGTCACCTCCCAGTCAATTATGACAAAGGAGGAAGAAGTCACAGGAAATCCTGTGCACTGCAGGGAAGAAATGCGGACATTCAACACTGGCTGAAATGAAGGCACAAACAAGAACTAAATATTGTTTTAGAAGATGCACTTGATTCGGGATTACATACTCCCACAGCAAGAGAGAGAGATCCTCATTTAGGGAAAAAATGCAAATTCTGCGGATGAGTAGACAATTGTAAACACCACGCCGTTTAGTTGTTGCACTGCTTGTTATAGTGAAAATTAGGGATGAAAAAGCTTTAGTCTGAAAAAAAATAAAGCTCTTCTCTAATGATTTTATTTTTTTGCTTATATTATGATTTATTTTTAAAAGGAATCACACACACAAACAAAAATCACAGAAACATTTCCCTATAACATGAAGCAAAATGTTTTTCTCTAGTAGTAAATTTGTACTTTTTAGAGTTGGTACAACTTTTAAACTTCTGAGGTTTAAATGGTCTTTCTTATGGAGTAGACATTTATAGCAATTGTAGCTGTCAGTTATATCTTATCACTTGATAAAATATTTGATCAAATACCTATGTTTACCAGTTTACCTATGATCCCATTTAATCCTTACAACAACAATTCGGGGCAGAAATTATTATTATCCCTATTTTAAAATTGAGGAATTGAGTCACAGAGAAGCCAGGAACTTGCCTCAGGTTCCACAAAGAGCTATGCTAGAACTAGAATCTAAGCAGTTCTCCACCATGCTGCATTACCTAGTGGAAATTTCCCAAAGTTCATTCAGAAAAATACACAGAGCACAGACGAGGATACAGGTAAACTACAAAAGAAGCTGCTTACCATGGACGTGTTGCCTTTCCCCTTCCGGAGAGAGGTTCCAGGAGTACAAGTACGGAGTAACTCTTCATGATCCATGGACATCTGACTGGTAGCTCCACTTGAAGGAATGTCACATCCTACCCCATAAAAGAATAGAAAGTGACAGGAGCTTCTATCTGCCTGCTAGAAAGAAGAAATAAGTAAGAAGTACTGATAACCGAGAGAAATACACACTTATGAACACGAGTTGTCTGCCTGGAAAGCCTCTCCTCCCAACTCCCATCTCTCACTTTGAGGAACATGCACTAGAAACCCACAAACAATGTTTGTTCAAAATCTTTGAATGACTCCCTGTTTTCCACCCTTCGAATCATTAGAAACAACAGATCCTAGAAATGTAAATGAACATTTCTCAATCTGACATGGACACAAGTAAAACAGTAACAACATGCACTTCTCGGTCAATTAAAAATGACGTATACAGATTTTCCCCCCTAAGATTTTATCCTCTGCCATGCCAGGATAACTGGAAGTTGACTCTTGGAGATTAAGTTCCTCTGGAGCAGTAATCTACACTGGAATATGTGCCGAGTGTGTCACAGGAGTGACCTGACTGACCAGAGTAGTCCGAATTTATTACTGGATTACTAATGCTTGTATTCTGGGGAACTACACCACAGCCAAGGGCATGAAACTCTGAAGTCTGAAGTTCTTCCTTATTGTAGGAATACAGTGGTACCTCGGTACTCGTCGTTAATTCGTTCCAAAACTCGTGATGAGTGCCTAAACCAACAGGTACCAACAGATGGAGCATTTTCTCTTGCAGGGCGCCGTCGTGACTCACACACGTTCTAGCAAGTGCGACAGGTCCCGAGCAAGCGCCGAGCGCTGAACTTTTTATTTCTCGTCAACATGTGACGAGTACAGTTTGACAAGTTCTGAAGCCGACAAGTACCAAGGTATGACTGTAATGCCAAATTCCACTCTATTAACACACTCAGATCAGCCAGATATGAATAAACCCAACTCACCATTAGCCTAGTTCTAAACAAAGAAAACTTAGCAAACAGTATGGTAAACTTAGAAGCATATGAGTTCGTTACATTTAAGATTTCTCATAGCTATGATTCTACAAATGGATAAAAATTCATTGAATCAAGCATTCTTAAAACTATGCCGTAACAGAATTTTTAATTGACTAATTATAAAAAACAACTGACTCATATATTAAAAGAAATCTAAGGCTCTTCTCGATCCCCCCAAAACCTTGTCACTATGCTTCCGAAGTTCAGAATCAAACTTTTCACTCGACCCCAAGGAAGGAGAATCCTGATGTTTTCAAGAGGTGAAAACAACGGCATGAACATAAATAACCCTAGATTTAAGGCCCTCAACCTGTCCCCCTCAGCTTCTTGAGAGGCAACATGCTCTGGTCTAGTGCAGCCATAAGACCTAAGTCTTAGGTATGAACTTGAGAGCCAGATAGAATATGCCTCTCAGTCTCCTTCGGTTATAGCAACCCCCACTCCTCCTGCCCCATAGAGACCTGCTTAAATTTAATTAAATTACTCAGGATTGTAACTCTGAGACCAAAGCCACAGAATAATTTTTTAATGTTGATTAGTTAGCCACTGTTCCCTACACGTATATTTCCCTTAAAGATTTTATAGGAGGAAGGAGCTAGAGTGAACCAAACACTTCCTTATTTCTTCCCATTATCATCCCAGATATTTTTCCCTTCTTAAAGACGTCATTGCGCTTACCTTATTTTTAAGAAGAAATTTATTCCTGCAGATCAAAATTTCCCGCAACCATTTGAGAATTTCTGTGCTACTAAGCATTTGATGGCTCGTTAATTTCTTGCAGATATAAAAAAGCATTTGTGAGCTGCAATAACATGACATTCATTGTTACCAGCATTGCTAATAAATAATCTAATACATATATGACTGGTACATAAGAATGACATTCTCTCATAACGAACACAGGTTTAGACAAGCTTATTTTCTGTTCTAGGATTTTAGAGAAATGGTCATCAAAATGTGATAAAGGGAAAAAGCATACAGATTGCATTAAAAAAAATCAAGTACTTCTAAACTCGCTATTCTCCAAACTCCCAATGATTTCATCCACACACCTAATCCTCGTGGAGGACTCAATAACAAATAATGGACCACGTGCACAGCACAAACTGCAGGCAAACCCAGTGCCTCTCGAGCTGGGGTCTTCAAACAACTGCGTACAGGCCACACCCAGCCTGTTGCTCGCTTTTGCAGATAAAAGTTTCAGGGGAACGTTGCCACATCCATTAAATGCAGTCTGCGGCTGCTGCCATGCTCCAATGGTACAATGAATAGTTATGACAGAGACTACCTGGCCCACAAAACCTAAACTATTCACTACCTGGCCTTTTAGAGAATGAATTTGCTGACCCCTGCTCTGAGGCTGTATTGTTCAACGGAGTATCCGCTGGCCAGCCACCACATGTGGCTGCTGAGCACTTGAAATGTGGCTTGTGCAAGTTGAGATGTACTGTAAGTGTGAAACACACTCCAAATTTTAAAGACTTTATGACAAAAAGAAGGTAAAACATCTCATTAACAACTGTTATAATGAAATAATATTTTAATATTATGAAGTAATATTCTAGAGTTATATACTGGGTTAAAAATATATTAAATTAATTTATCTGCTTCTTTTTACTCTTTAGTGTGTCAACTAGAAGATGTTAAGGTACGTATGCGGTTCACATCACCTTACTATTGAAGAGCGCTGGTCTAGGCTGGAGGCCTTACTCAGCTGCCGAGTGACTTAGGGCACTCACTTCTATGGTAAGATAACGACAAAACCTGAGGCTAAATTTTCCTCAATGGATTGCCTTTGTGCTCAGTAAAAGGTAATAATTTATAAACCCTAGGAAATTATAAAATTCTGTATGTTTTTGCCTTGTAAGCAGATGTTTACTATTAATTCATTCATCAAAAACACTGGTATTTCTAAAAACTTCTGAAAGACCATAGTTCAAAAAATGTGAAACTATCAACATTACAAAATTTTAAAACTCTACGCTTATAACTGCACAAAGTCAATTTAAAACACAGTTGCAACTATAAAGAAATGGGAAATAAAGAGAACAGCCCAAATAACAGTACCTGTGGCTGGGTAATAAAATTTAACAGTTTTTAGAAATTTATTTTCTTCATCGCTGTGACATTGTTCCCACGGTTAAAACAAGAAACAATCTAATTAATAATTTCAAATCAAATAAAAACAAAATCATAAAACCTCTGCAGGCATAAGTGAATCAAGTTATACAATAAACCAAGTACTGTAGTGTTAATATTTACAGACAAAAATAAATATAATTTTAAATTAGATTAAAAAATATAAGTGCACATACCTAATTTCCCAAAATGTTTCTACAGGAGCATCAGGGTTCCACAGAGCAATGCTATCTGACTGATGAAGAACCAGCAGAGCCTGGGTTTTAAAAGAGAGATTTATATAGAAAATTTTAGGTTAACATAACATTGGACTATTTATTTTACAAATGCTAACAAGTCGAGCTATTTAATTGTAGCCTCAGCATATAGTGTAAGGTAAAAGAAAAACTCCGAGAATCCAAATCTCTAGGGGGGGGAAAAAAAAAAAAAAAAA
>VMDR010009750.1:0-32599 GCA_007922815.1 Macrotus californicus
CCACCATAGCTTATTTATAACAACAAAATATTGAAAAATAATTGTTCCCATGAAAATATTTTTAACAATTGCCCCTTTGAAATACTTTGTTATTGTTCCTAAGAATTAATGGTAACTGAAAGTATTATTATTCTCTGAGTCTTAGCACCATTTAAAGCACTTAAAGTTGATATAAATGAATTCTAGGTACCATTTCCCCCTTTTTTCCTTCTAAATTACTTGAATATTTGCCTGTGTCTACTATTTAAAAAATTCTCAAGAATGATTTTAAAGTGAACTCAACATATTAGAAACACTAAATTAAAAAAATGTGATATTTTCACTCTCTCTTTTAACATAATGCATGAAAGTTAAGAATAAGATCCGAATCCAGACCTTTTTAGCCAGGCAACTGTTTCTTTTCCAAGGCAAAGGTCTGTTCTTGTGTCCTCTTACAAAAAGGTCACTTTTATTAGTTTTTCTACTTCATTTCCCCTTCGGATATCAACAGAGCATCTTGATTAGATGGCTATTACGCCAATTAGTTGGCTGTTATTGAAAACACACATTGATTAAAAAATATAGATTCTCCACTGGCTCATTGAAGTTTTCATTATTTTTCTGTTGTGTTTTATTATTTATTATTATTATTATTATTATTATTATTATTTTTGGTGTGCATCTGACATCAATAAACATGATCTTTGGGGAAGATTTATGTGGAGTTGTTTTTAAGAGGAATGCCAAGGATTATCCCCAGGAAACAAGGAGGCCTCCCCTTGGAGAAAGTAACCGGAGGGTTGTTGTGGTCGTTGACTACAGAGCTTAGGCCGGAGTCCCACACCCCCAACTGAGGACTGTCCTCAGGGGAGTCTGCTCAACCCTCTGCAAGGGAATTCTCCCCTTTCTAGGAGCCAGATGTACCAGTTACTCAAATGGGCCCAGCATGCAGCCTACTACTGGATGTTCCCTGCCAGGGATCTGTGTGGCATCACTGTAAACCCACAGTAATCCTCTTGGACTTAGAATTCTGTAGTAATTCTTGTTATACTTAATTAGCGTTTTAGCCCTTCATAGGATAAGCATTCTACAAATTTTCGCCTCAGGCACAATATGGCAAGTGAGCTGTTAACAATCCAGTGCGTGCAGCAGCTCAGCAGTTGTCCCACCACTAGGAGGCGCCAAGGGGCTGACTGCCAGCACTGCGCAGGACCCTGCCAAGAGGACAAATGTGTCCCAAGGGTAGAGAGTACCAAAGCAGGCAACAGGCAACAAGGAAAACTACAAGCGGGTTGAAAACCTCATTCGAGAAGTCCTTAGGAAGAGTGAGTCTCTGAACAGGGCTCAAGTAGGGTGGCGCTGTAACCTGGTCATGCACCTGAGGTTAGTTGGCATTCTCAAGTCTCATGTCAATAGCTAGGATGCTGGGTACCTCTGCTTCCGTGTGGTGTACATTCTGAAGAGCTTCTGCTTACTACTACAGAACTTACTAGGAGTGAGGGAAATAGAGTAGCACATTACTAAGCATTCACCACCAGGAAAGTGCCAAGGGCTTTCATTTTCCATTTTGAAAAACAAAGTCATTTGGTTATATTGTTTTTTCAGATATAAGTATACAGAGTATTTAAGCAGTAATTACTATGTAGTTTGATTGAGTGCCGCTCAAAATATATCTAGTGCTGTTAATGGTTAGGTGGAAATAATTAGATTTGGAATAGGCATTACAAATGATGGTAGTGTATGTGTTAGCATCTGATCTGTATGAAAATAAGAATATAAATATTTTAGAACATAGCAACCCTTGTAACTAATAGAAATACAGTATAGCATAAATGATTGAGGAACAATATTTCAGAACTTTTAAAAAATAAATATTTACAGGAATCGATGAAGTTGATAACATGAATTGCTTTGAAATACAAAATTCTTGATTTGTATGAAACACCTGCAGTTATAGTTAATATAGGTAACTGTCAGAGTGAACACACATTCAAAAGACAGAAGAAAAGTTTCCAGGTTGCTAGTTCAATAGAAAAAAATTTCTTATTTTAAGTCTTATGGTGTGTTTTCTTCCCTTCTATCAATTCATGAGAACAGAAGAAGAAGTCATTTTGAAGACATTGTGAAATCACCTAACATTTTGCCAATAGCGGCACAAGCTGACTACACTGAAAGTAAAAGCCTGGTCTCACTGCACGTAACAGCACACACGGCTCGTTCACTGCGGACAGAGGAAAGGAAATTCAGATCACGGAAAACGAATGCAGGAGTATAAGAACATCGTCTTCCCTCCGAAGAGCCACTCGTCTCCTCAAAGCCTGATGACGCCAGCCACGGAGGAGCAGTTTGGACAAAGCCCTCAGCGGATCACAGCACAATGTTGTAACATCGTAAAAAATATCATTTTCATTTATGCTTTGAATTTTATGGCACGCATCTTTATAACAGTCTCACAAGGACTTGTTACAACAACTTTAGATAGTCTACTAAGAAGTCTGACAGAGTTCTGTTAATTCCTCATAAACTGCAAGTGAGGCAGCCTAACTGTGAAGCGTACATTCAACAACGGTTGACTAAGGAGACAGGGTCAGCAGAGGTGGTCGGCCCTATGGATGACCCTGAAACTCTGAGGGTACGATCCATTCTCGTAGCAATAAAAACTTAATGGGGAGGAAGAAGTAGAAGCCTTCTCGTAGCAGCGCAATGATGGACTCACAGACCACTTGACAGCTAACTGACCTCCTCATCAAGGAGGGAGGGACGAGGACAGAAAACTTGAAGGTGAGGACACTGGCTCCATCTGGCTGGATGAGTTTGTGGGCCGATTCTGTTCTCTGACAGTGACAATTTGTACCGAAACACAGAAAAACTGTCCAGTGTAAAAAGTGAGTTGGAAAGATTACTTAATCGAATGATTTATTAGGATAAATTAATAAACACATTCATGAGATTGGAACGTTTTTGTGGGAAGACGGAGGAAAACAAATGAATAATTAAATGATGTTAAAGAAGTTGTATTTAGGGTCTCAGTAGACAAAGAACAGAGCAGGCTCAGTTGAGACGAACAGTAATTGGTACCTGACCCTCTCCCAAAGAGAGTCAAAGAAATATTATTTTTTCACTGTTCAGTTGAGCTTTTCTTGAGACTGACAGTTTGTATTTGTAAAGAAAAATTTGAATCTGTCACAAACAATGGTAAGTCATGTCAGAACCAGGTGTCTTTCTCAGTGCCCTAATTTTGAATGGATTTTGTTTAAACATACCCTAACCTCAGTGTGGAAAGACAAAACCTCTTTAACCAGGATATTCCAGAACAGGGAACCTAGTTAACTAAGAGTGTGATGTCTCCATCCATTCTGCAGAGAGAAAAACCTCTCCACGTAGCACCCTGTCTACACTGTGGCCTTCTCCTTCAGAGGGAGCGAGTGCCCGGCACCAGGACAGCGGTGCTGGCTGCTGTACTGAACTCATCTGCACTTGGGCTGCTGCCAGTTCTTAATACAACGGAACACCAGGAGAAAGGATTTTAGGGGATTACAGGCTCTGAGATTCCTGGTGAGTTGGCTACAGGGTGTTTATTTTGCTTATCTGAATCACGGTCAATACCCCAAGGGCCCCAGAGTGCAGAGGGCTCTGCACTTGGGTGGTGTGTATCATTCCAACTGGAATTGGGCCAAGTTAATAACGATATTCTGGATCCAGATCTGTTCCCTGCTAAGGGAGAATTCTCATTATAAATGCATTTTCCTTTGTGCATATTTTGGTTGAGTAAGGGCCAATTTTTCATTCCCTAAGATGGTACTGTTGCTATTGTTATTACAATAGTCTTTCTGCATTTATTATGCAATATTATAAATTTCATTGCCTATGGAACATGACAAGGTGAAAGCTAAGGTAACTATTAAAATGGGAGCTTCGGTTTTTTCCCTCAGATTATTGAAATGTTTTTAATTTTTAATTTTTTTTCTTTTTATATGTCTCTTTGCCATTTTTATTGATGTTTTACCCCTTTTTACACACACTGTTTGAGATCAGCAACATTTGATTACACTAAGAATTATTTGCTGAGCACGTTCTCTGTCAAAGCTTTGTAGAGGGTGATGTGATATATATTTGAGGGAAATAAAAGCTAAGAGTATGAAGCATGCAGCACAGCATGCACGTTAAATAGTAACACACGAAGTGTCTTCAGGTGGTTTTTGCCAAATGTCCAATGACCACAGAGAAGCAAGAACTCTCTGTATTATTTTCTCAGCCAATAACTTAGCTCAGTTATTCTGTACATATTCAAACCCTCAGGTAGATTATCTTTGACAACCTCAGCCACACAGATGCAGAATAAATATTAATGTTGCAGGTATACATGCACATCATGAAATTTAAAAAACTTGGTGGGTAGACTTTTGAATCTTGAGCTGACCAGGAGGTTCATTTTTGGACTGAAGGGCTGAAGCTGGATAGCTACCTTTTAATTCTGTCATTGTTCTCTGCCCTGCTAACATTTGGAAAGAGTGCAATATCACTGTGTCAGCCCGAGGTGACCTCTCACTCAGGACTGGCACAGAGGACGCACTTTGGCAAGACCCTCCACGTGATTTACAAACTTCCCCTTTAGGTGTCAACAGCCCTGTTTTGTAGGATACAACCAAGACAGGTGACCCTGCTCTCAGGTAGCTCTGAGGTTTGTGCCAAAGACCTTAACAATCGGAGACAAAACACTCCCTGAGATAAACTGTAAAAGGAAAACTCCTGGGACAAGGAAAGCTTTTCAAATATCAGCAAAGACACTAAAATAGCTTCTAATGGCTATGACTTATCTGGTGTAACTTTTTTCAAGTAAAGTGTTTGCAGCAGAAGGATGGCAGAGTCTGCTCCAACTCTGTTTCTGCCAAATAAGAGAAGGGGCTTTAATGGCCTCCCCAGTGTAGGCTCTTCTACCCCGAAGAGCTGCTTGATGTTGAACATCCTACTGCGTCCACCACCCATCATAAACAAATGCATTGATGGTTTGGTGTGTGAATCTTTTTCAGTGTTAATATAATGCAGAAATGGGTGACCCAGGGCATCATCACCCCAAGTGAACTTTCAAAACTAGTTTCAACACTGTGTAAATATACCGTGATTAATGCCATTACTTTAACAAAGCTAAAGGAACAATCTCTGGACCCACATTAGCCCCCACTTGGAGGCTTACTCTGGGCAGAGGATGCCTTTGCTGCCTCATTAGTGAAGCAAGTGGCAATAAAAGGCAAAACATTTGTGTCCCTTCTTCCCTACCAGGCACCTGGGATTCTCCTGCTGGTTCTGTCTCTGCTACTTCTCATACCAACACCTGGCTCTGTTCTCTAGAAGTTTGCCCCCAAACCCAGACCCTTGGGTACTTACTGGTACTCAATAATACAGATTAAAGTGTTACTTGCTTCTTATTCTCTCTAGGTCTAAATCTTAGCTGTTTACTGTGGTAAAGCTTTCCCTTTTAAGGCATGGAAGAATGACCCCAAATTATTTGTTGAACTTTACGGGAGGATTACCTTCTTTCTAAAGGATGGGGTTGGGGGAGACTCTTCTTTTGAATCTGGTCACCTGAGTAGACCTCAGTGCTCAATGAGCTGGAGATGCCACAGAGAGACTGTTCTCACCTCCTGTACACAGTGTTCCAAAAACAAACAAACAAATCCACCAACCAAGACCAATTTCTCACTCTAAAAGGACCCTGAGGAAGGGAGTGTATCTTATACTGCTTCTCAGTATTTAAACACTTGGGCGTGACTTCTGTCTGGGAAAGTGGTAGCAAGGAATAGCCAAAGACTGTACGTATTATTTTGCCCCCAAAATGTCCCATGCCCAGCAGATTGTAAAAAGCAGTGAGCGAGTTAGGGAAAGACACTTCTGCTCCTAAGGGGGCAGGGAGATCAATAAAACAGCAACCTCTGCAGGCAATCTTGTGAAAGGTCACTTTTAACCATCTTGTATTTGTTGATCGATTTCACTCACATGAGACACATTAAAAACGTCTGTTAGGCACAGATACATCAACAAACACATAGCAGAAGAGAGCACAGACCTGCTTGACGTTTCCCCTTGTTCTTTCCTTCAGGTGCGTGCAGATGGAAGAGAAATGATGATAAACCGGTGAATACATTTATAGCACTTGGCAATGACCAAACTGGAGCTCGAGGACTCAAATACCTTGAGTAATCTTTTTCAAGCAAGATCCATGGAAGCAATTTTTTTTGATAATAAACATACCCAACTTTTTAACATATATTCTTTGTGGCACAGACCAGAGATAGCATAACATTATCTACTTAGCGAAAACAATATTGCCTATATGTAACTAAAAAGTATAGACTCTTCAATAGCCAGGGTTACCCATGGTTAAGACAAGGTGGCTCTGGTCTAGCCAGCATTAGCAGAGAATCTTAGAACAGTGCTGGTTACACTGTAGCTGTATGTAGTCCCTGTGCCTTACCCAGGCTTTTGGGCTCTTGATCTGGATTCGTTAATGTGTGATTTGGACCTCAATCACTGGTTGAGGCAGATTGATGTTTTCCTATTGTACAAAGTAGGACTTCTCTCGGAGCACATTAGGCACACAGGAAATCTGTTAGAGCCCTTCTAGCCCAGTGGTGGGTGGTGTTTTGAATTGCCCAGTTTTGCAGACTCAGGTCTGGGTGACATGGTGCGAATGCTCTGTGCGTCCTTGGGCAGACACCTCCCCCCCTTGTGGGTCTTGATTTTCTTATGAATAAGTTGAAGGCATCGGATTAGATAATATCTACATTCCTGCATCTTAAGGTGCCACTGGGCATCCTTGGTGCTTGGTAATTCCCTGTAGCTTCATGAACTATTTGACGCACTCCCTAAAGCAGCCCGTTTCCCTGTGTTTCACCCTTTGCGTAGCATTCATCCCCTTTGAGAAGAAAATCGAGAAAAATATGTTCCCTCTATAAATACTTTGGTTATCGAAACACAATTTTGAAATAGCAACTGCGGAGACCTCAGAGGAAGTGGAGGCGACAAACCAGACCCGGGAGGAGCATAGAAGACTGTGCAGTGTGTCCCTGGCAGGCTGAGTGGGAGCCGCAGGGCCTGCACCCTGCCCCTCTCTCCACACAGCTCCCACACTTCTCTCCTGTCTTACTCCCTCGGATGAGGCTGTTGAGTCAACTCACCCCGCAGTGTCTGTAAAACTGTGGGGAACAAGAGCACGGTTGGTGTTCTTTAATGATGATGATGACAATGACAATGCCATTGGTAATGGGAACTCTTGGCTGACCAACTGCCTATTAAAACTGTAGCCCCTTAATGCTTTCTAAATTCCTTCCCTACTTTACTTTCCTCTTTAGTGCTCATCACCATTTAATTTATTATTTATTTTACTTATTTATTTTTATTGTCTCTTCCCAGAAACCTTTGAATATACACTCCCAAGGCCAGAGATTCTAGCCTGTTTGTTTTTCTCTTCCACTGTTTCATTCCCAGTGCCTTGGACATAGTAACTCAATAAATCCTTGTACAATGAATGTATGCATGAATGAATGACCTCTCCCTTCAGAAGCTTTTAAGCCCTGAATGTTATAGGAAAGTACACTATATAAGTAGAAATAAGTTTTGGTCTGTTTATATACCACTTTGTGCTCACAAATCACTTAGCTTTATAAATGTAAAAATATCCCTCGAAGTCACTGTAAATTATTTCCCTCACAAACCTACACACTTGATGAAAGCAGGTTTGCTTTCCAAAACAAAGGTTCTGAACTTGGCTTCAGGGAGTTTGTGACTACATTAAAATTGTCGGCAAAGTTTAAATGTTTTATACAGTAAACATTTCTTTTTTTGGAAAGAGTCCGTAATCACCATCACATTCTTGATGGTTTAACAAAGAAAAACAACAACAAAGATTAAGAACCACTACAGTTTAGAACAATGAAGCATGGCTGGTGAGGGACAGGTTAGGACGTCCAGGATTCCATGCATGTTGCCAGTGACGGCTGTGGCATTCGGGACAAGCACCTGTTATTCAGTGAGTGGGGCTGAGTCTCGGGGGCTCATGCGGGGTGCGGGGAGAGGAGAGGGAGGGGCTGGCCAACAGCCACAGTGGGACAGGGTGAATGCAGGTGTTTGCATAAATTCCCCTCCACCTCTGCCCCCTCTTAAAACAGGGAAAATATCAAAGGAAAATAAAGAAATTATGTAAGTAAAATAATAGTTTATGCTCTAGAAGAATATGACTAATTACTAAATAGTTTTTCCAGGCTTCAGAATGAGTTTTAATCCCCAAACTGAGGAACTGGGAAGCTAAATAATTACATAGGGTGACAGACTGTTCTCTTTGGTCACTTGAGAACTTCCTTTTGGCTTTTCTGCTAGCCTTTCTCTTATACATGGACCTGGAAATCTTCATGAAGAGAAGAAGTACAATTTTTATGTAATTCCCATTTTTGATTCATACTCCCAAGAAACAGATGACACAAGAGTTATATTCCTTTTTTTTTTATACTACAACTTTGAAAGAGTCCAGTACTCAGTAAGGGAATTTAACTACATTTTAAAATCTAAATGAAACAAGGCTTCTCCTCCACACATTCACTCAACAGCATCCATACTTCTGTCCTTGTAAAGGTTGCATCCCCTTTAAAATCCTGGCGTGCTATGACTATCTCTGTCACAAGTGCTGACATAGTTTGGACACCAACTTCTAGGAGACATGTCCCATTAGAGCTCACAGATTATCTTGCCCAGCTCTTGTCCTTCACCTTGTGCATGGGAGAACTGCAGCCCAGGGCAGGACAGGGAGGTGACAGGGCAGACCCTCAGCAGTGTGCGTCTTGCTGCAGCATGCCCCTCCTTTGAGACTGCAGTTCCGCGGGACATGTCAGGAAGGGTTCCCCAGCTGACTTCTCTTCCACAGCAGTAGGAAAGAAGTTTCTCTGCCTTAGTCACAGTGGTTAGATGCCTGAATCCTATGAAGCCCCTGGGATTGAGGTTTTATTGGTCTATGAAGGAAATGGCTAGTGCTCTAAAATACCAAGTCAGATGCACAGTTTGATAACGTGTGAACAATCTGTGGAGCTGACCATTGTAATCAGCTGGGTGACTCACAGAAAGCCTTGACCTTGACTTCCTGTGGTTGTTTCAGAGATTTCTTTAATTAGATGGTGATTATGATTTAATATGTGCTCTGCTATTTGACCTGGAGTCCAAGATTCCAGGACTAAGGATTTTTTGTTTTTGAAAATCAAAGTTCAGCGGCAATGACCATTGGAACCGTTCCTAATGTTTGGTTCTCCTCTGTCTCCGGGCACATGGCAGGGCCACACTTTCCTGTCCTCTGTGAATGTGGGCATAGCTGGGTGATTTCCTTTGGCCAATGAAATGCAAATGCAAGTAATATTACTTTTAAATTTTGAACGCTAATTCCAAATTTTAATGTTTGGTCCCATCACTTCATTGTAAACTATAATCCTATTAGGACTCCAACTCTTCTCTTACTTTGCTACTGAGATTACTTTGATCTGCAAGTGGAAGCTCAAGGACCACCCTGCAAGCAGGTCTGGATGGGCCATGACTTTGAGGAACTTCCACGGGCAAAAATACATTGCTCTCCAAGTATTCTTCGCTTGGGGTCAGGTGATGCATGGAGTTTAAACCACCATTAATCTTCAAAAATAGTGGTGGTGCTGACCTTTAGGGTTCTGGTGGGTTTTATGAAATGAGATATCACCAAATAAACATAAAATAGTAGAAATCAACCTCAATAACAGTTTAAATTCCTCTCATTTTAAGCCCCTATGGATGGCGAGGAATGATACTGAATCCATTGAGTTTTGTGCCTGATTGCTACTGAGCTGAGCTGAATCTCTCAAAGAGAAGCAGAGAAGATAAGCTCCAAACAGACACTGTGTGTGTGTGTGCACGCTTGTGTGTAGTTTGTTTCCCAGACTGGGAGAGACTCGACGGCAGCACCAGCTGTCACACCGATACCTACTTGGTAGGGCTGCAGGTGTGCAAGGCCTTCAAGTGCGGCTTCCAGGTTGCAATGGAAACAGACTTCTCGTCAGCGGCATAGCTACGCCAAACACACTGCACGCGACATATGCAGGGACATGAAAAAGAAAAATAAAAAAGAGAAGAAGATAGAATGAAATGAAGGGCTATTTGCATGTTAATATACATTAAGAATCTTTTCCTTAGCCCTGGTAAGTGCCCAGATGGAGAGGACCACTTTGGCATTTTTCAGCTGGCTATTAAACATATTCTGCCACGTCCAAACAAGTCACACCAAAGAACAGAAGTCCGGAGTGTGACATGAAGCGAATTCTGAATTGCTTAGGGACAGACATGACGTTATCTGAGGTAAACTACCAACAGGCCTTCCAGGACCCGACTGCACACCTTTAATCACTGTTTGATAAGATGGAGACAAATGACTACTGAAAACCCACAAGGCAGCTAGTAAGCTAACTAGTAAATTAGCGAGAAAACTAACGACCACCCATGTATGTTAATAATTCAGTGAAGTTCCATGAAGTTGAACTATGTAACACTTCTAACGCTAAAAATGGAGACAGTGATAACAGACAGCAGGGCTAAACAAGATAGAGGAAAATGTCTCCTCGAAGAGTATAACTGGAAAGCACTTACGGATTTAATCCCATGCTCCAGGAATATGTTTGTAGCTCCTTGATGTGAAACAGAAGCTCTGTCTGTCTCATGTAATTATACCTGACCTATATACTATGAAGTACTTCCATGTGATCCTCACAGACTGCAAATTCAGACCCTCATTTTGTAGATGAGAAAATAGAGGCTCAGATAAGATCAGAGGTTTACAGACGGCTGGTAGGGCTGACTCCGCCTCAGGTTGTCTGGCTCCTGGTTTTGGAGACCTTCCACTGCCCTGTGCCGACTGCTTGCTGACTGTTGGGAAAGCATCCCTCTGCACTGCCCATTGCCTTAACGTACTTTCCATATCGATTTTGGCAAAATTTCTCCCTTTGTGATTAGTCTGAAAACATTTCTAATGACCAAGTGTTTACTCCAAAGTCCTAAGAGAAAATTTTTATTGTAATTCATATATTGAAGCATCCTATGTTGTTACGTGGCACAATCACGTAGGTCACATTTCTCCTGTGCAACCATCATGCACAACTGGGAAACCTACAATGAAGAAAGCAGTGATCTGCTGATGTTCCGTTTCCTGAGAACACCATGGAGCAAACGTGTGCCAGACAGAAAGTTAAAATCCACAAAACCACTTCGGAAAACTGTCTGCAAGTATCTGTCAAAGTGGAACACGTGCAGATCCTATGACACAGACACACATTCCCGTATATATACAACCCAACAGGTGTATTTATACCTGTTCATTGAAATATGTGTATTGTAATTCTGGAAACAACACTGGTCTTTATAAACTGAAGCTGGAAATGCTCCAACACCTACCGACGGTAGAACAAGTAGATACGTTGTGAAGATTGACAATGGCATAGGACGCAGTACAAGTACACTAAAGCTATGCTCCAGAATATGATGAACTCTACATGAATGATGGTGAGTGAGAGAAACAAGGCACAAAAGAGCACACGCTCTGTGATTCCATTTTCATAAAGTACAGAAAAGCCCCTCAGGGGAAACACATCTTTAAAAGGCAGCGCCGTGGCTTCCCCTGGGGGACAGGGGTTGAGAAAGGGCACTGAAAGGCCATGCTCTGCCTCTCGCTCTGGGTGCTGGTCATACACACAGGAGTGCGCAGTGCTCTCGGGGCGTGTTCTCTTTTCTGTACGTACATTATACTTCAATAATGCGTTCAAGAAGTGATATTAAAAACTAAAAAAATGTATAGTAGGTAGGACCTGAGGGTTTTTAAATATTATTAAGGAAGGTTTAAATAATTGAAGCAGTATTTCTTGCCTAGAGCCTTGCTTACATGGCCCATGCTGATTTATCCCGCAAATCTGTGAAAACTTATGCTAAGCATCTTGGCACATTATAGAGAATAAAGCAATTATTGTTGTCTCAATGTTAATTTTTGCAAATATTGTACAAACACAAGAGTGGTCTAGAGTAATCAATAAAACCCATGGATTTATTAATGCAGCTTCTTCTGTAGTGAGGCCCAGACAACCTCCAATGCTGTGAAGGCATAGATGGATGCTTTAATTAAACAATTTCCATAGAAGGCAAATATACATAACCTCAGATAATTTGAAAGAAAGACCCATGCAGAACTAGAAGCACACAGCAGGTCTATGCATTTTTAGACTCCAGTGAAGGAAATCTACAATACAACAAAAAATGGGACCAGGACATCACCTGCCAACGTTATAAAGGACTGGGGGCAAGAGAGGCCACTCTTAGAAAATTGAAGATCTTAACAATGAGACCTGGCTTCTCGCTCTTTTCCTATCAAGTGGGTCTCAGTGGCTAAGCTCTTACTCCTTTCTTTGCTCCTTTCTCAACCGTGTCTTGTCAGTGGGAGGCACAGGAGAAACAAGTGGAATGTATCTCGGGGCTGAGATCAGTTAACGGTCAAAACGAAAGTGGAAAGAAGAACCCTATTACTCTCACACTCTAACAGCTCTGGTCCTTAGCTCTCTTTCTTCTGGTAGCTGAAACTTAAAACCACAACCATAAGGTCAAGCAACTGATGTTCCCATATTTCAAGCCAAAATCACACAGTGGTTAGCAAGAAAAAATAATGCCCCAGGAGGATTTTATTTATATGGCATACATACTCCAAAAGACAAGTCAACAAGGAGCAAAATGAAAGCCAAATGAACATTTATCAGGAGAACACGGTGCTCAAGGCAGCCAAACAAATTCAAAATTTGCTTTATAATTATAACTACAATGTCAGTGTAATTAAGTTTTTAGGGAGCATTTAGTTTGTGTTGTCTGGAGTATTACAGCTATGGCACATTTGACCCTTTCTAAAAATTTTAATTTCAGCTGACCATCCAAAGGTATAATTAACATGAAACTGGCTATTTCCAGGGCACATAATTTAAGATGTCAGAGATACAAAAGATCCAGGATGAAAAACAGTAATCCTTTTCTCTATCTTGCTTCTCACTAATTCTTGTTCCTAAGATGTAACTGCCATCAATTCTTACAGTTGTTGCTTCTATTTTTAAGATTCCTAATTCTTAAGGATTGTACTTATGTACCTTGATTTTTCAATTTTAGGCACTATCAATTAACTTCTTTTTCAAAAATATATAATCTTTATTATATTTTGTTCCATTACCATCTGTCCCCTATACTCCCCTCCCCCCAGCAATCACCACCCTGTTGTCTATATCCATGAGTCCTGTTTCTTTTTTGCTCAATGCCTCCCTACACAAATCGCCCTTTTTAAAAAAAAAAATTATTTATTTTTAGAGAGAGGAGAAGGGAGGGAGAAAGAGGGAGAAAGAGAGGGAAAGAAACATCAATGTGTGGTTGCCTCTCGTGCACCCCCTACTGGGGACCTGGCCCACAGCCCAGGCATGTGCCCTGACTGGGGATTGAACCAGCGACCCTTTGGTTCACAGCCAGTGCTCAATGCACTGAGCCACACCAGCCAGAGCTGAAAGTTTGTACCCTTTTTATCTTATTTCTTCCACCCTCCAGCCACTGGCCACTACTTTTTTCTCTCTGATTCTAGGAGTTTAGCTGAAAAAAAAGACTGCATATACGTGCTATCATGCAATATGTGTCTTTTACTGCTTGGCTATATCCCTCAGCATAATGCCTTTGGGACCCATCCATGTTGTTGCAAATGGCAGGATTTCCTTCTTTTTCGTGGTTAAATTTATATATATCTTATGTGAAAAACAGTATAAAGATTTCTCAAAAAATTCCTACTTCTGAAAATGTATCCAAATGAAGGAAATGAAAACAGGGTATCAAGGAGATATCTACACTTCTATGTTCATTGCAGCATTATTCACAGTGGCTAAGACCTGGACCAACTCAAGTGTCCATCAGTGGACAAGTGGGGAAAAATGCGACACACACACACACACACACACACACACACACACACACACACAGTAGCCTCTTTAGTAAGGGTAAATGGAAGGTAAAGTTTTCAGATCTTGCACGTCTAAAAATGTCTTTATGTTACTCTTACACTCAATAATTAGTTTGGCTATGTATAGAATTCTACATTAGAAACACTTTGCTCTGCTCTGCTGTTTTTAATTTTAGCATTACTAGTGAGGAAATCCAGCACGACTCTGATTCTTGACCCTTGGGATCTGTCCTGCCCAGAAGGCATTTTGGGTCCATCTTTTTTGTAAGTGTTCTGATACTTCACTGATATCCTCAGCGTGAAGTTCTTTGATCACAGGGCTGGGTGCTGGGTGGGCCTGCTTACTGTGGCCACTCTGTTTCAGAGAATAATAATGTGATATTTCTTTGATAAGATCCTCCCCTTAGTCTCTCTGTGGTCTTTTTGAGATACCCAGGTTACTTGGATATTTGGTATCCTGAGTGGATCATCCAAGTTTCCTATCCTTTTTGTCTTATTTTCCATCTCTGTGTTTTTATTCTACTTTCTAGAAGATTTTCACTACTTTATCTTTCCTATATTTCTTTTCTTCTATTGTTGTATTTTTTACACCAGGATTCTCCCCTGCCCCCAATCTGTTCTTATTTATGATGGAAGCACTGAAAAGATGCATAATCTCTGTGTAAGTGGTTTGAGTTTATTGACTGATGGCCTTACTTTAAGGTAACTGGGTAAAAACACAGTTATTTTACTAGTTAAAGACAAAGTTTCTAGACAGATAGATAGATATTTTTCTCCTTGTGGACCAGCTAGCTTCCTAATAGCAGCATCTTCTAATATCTGCTTTTCAAGAAAATAAGCCTATTTGTCAGCATTTATTTCACAAACTTTCACTTAATTCCCCTGTTTTCGTTTCTAGTAAAGCATCTTAGCTCCACCCTGAACTGGCCCAGTCTCTCCAGAAGCAAACCTCCAAAATGTAACTGCTGCTCTTTGAAAGGAGTAATGGATTCAAATTCAGACATCAGGGATCTGCATCTTAGCTCTTTCTGGGCTTGTCCTTAGGATCACGTGGCATAATGCATCCGAAACACTCTGCTAACAAGCACTTCATAAGTGTGAGGTATCATTAACGAAAGTGTGACATTTGGGAAGGTATTCGAAACGCTGGTGAGACCTCTTTCTTTCCTCAGACTACTCCACTTGAAGAGTTAATTTAAATGAATCATGCAACCATACTGAACAGCTACATTTGCTGCAAGCTGCTGGGTGGGCTTTGCACTTTCCCCTAAAACCCTGAAATGCTGGTTAATTCAGTTGTCTCACCACCAGAACGACAAAGCAATATGGGCATTTCAGTGCCCCTTTAGAAGGATAGTGGCTCTAGCTTAAAACAAATGAGATTGCTCTTGCTGTTGACGCTTTGAGTGTTTGGAAATCCAAGGCAGGTTTATTGGATAAGAAAATAAATGGATCAGCAAATGAAGCTTGCTTTTCAATCTAGTGCATCCTTACAAACAATTTCTGTAGTATATGATCAAGGTTTAAAGCCCTGAATTCTGGCTGAGGGTCAGCAAGGAAGAGCAGTGAGTACATTTAATAAATATACAATTATTCCCATGACTAATAACTAAATAAATTGCAGCTGGATGGAGAAACAATTGCTTTTTTAAATTAGTAGCTTCTACTTTGATTACTGAAACTATGATTAGATTTTAAGGGTGTTCTTGAGTGTTTCAAGCCTCTCATTTTACAGTCTTATTTTTTTTTTTTTTGTTCAGAGCAACACACAAGGTGAAGTTCTAAGTGAAAGAAAAATGAACGATTTCACTTGATTGTTACTACATTTGCACAGTCCGGTTATTGGTCACCATATGTTTACAAAGCCACGCTCCATAAAATGAAATTCTAGATTTTTAAGCAAAACTGTTCCATCAGCCTCTTCTCCACCTTTTAGGGGCTGCCTCAGGGGACTGCCTTGCCTTGCTGTGGCTGGAGACACATAAACATGTCTGTTCCAATGGTTTGCTCCAGGAGCACTAACCTGCCTTCAAGTTCAGTTGGAAATTGTTGTTGCCCAATTTAGTAGTTGATAATGATAAGTAAGATTAAACGTTCCTCCTATTAGCCTCTGTAGCTGCCTTATGCAATATGACAACCAATAGCCACACGTGGCTACCGAACACTTGAAATGTGATTGATGGCCTTGAGGTACTGACTTTCTCAATTTAAGTAGCCATGCACAGCTAGGGGCCACTGCATTGGGCAGCACAACTCTATATTGTCCCAAGGGGTGCATGCACAGAAATTCCTTACAAGGCTCACTTTCTAACAGAATAACTAATATTCTAAGGTTTTTTTTTGATATAGATTCCAAATATTTATTATATTTATAATAAATATATTAAATAAATATATTATATAAATATATTATATAAATATTTATTATATTTTTAATAAATATATTAAAAATTTATATATTTTTAAATATCTAGAAGTAGCAATGATCTATATACAGAAGTAGTTGTATTTTGAGTAGGTGTTGATTGAGAAAATATACAATAAAAAGCTAATAAATAACTGAGTAACGGTTGTAAATAGATTCGACCTTTATTCATGAGCAAGTAGTCTAGGTGTAGAGGTGTGTCGCTGGACCCCCACGTAGCAGGGCGTGGTGCCTGGGTGGGTGCAAGTAACCGGTGGAATAGTGCTGGTACACACACAGGTTGGAATTTAGAATTTTTGTTCTAGAAATTAAAGGGTAAGAAATAAATGAAAAGGTAATTAAAAGATAAAAGGTAGTAAGGAGAAAAGCTCTTTAGGAGTATGGAAACACCCCTACGCCAGTTAAGAACCACCAAAGGATGGAAGGTTCTTAGCTCTGGGCCTCAGGGCAGCTGTGTGCACACTGGAGTGTGTGACACCTCTGTCATCACTCGGCTTCAGGTCTTAAACGCCTGCTACTTGGAGATCTTTGCCTTCAAGAAAACAAAGTGTACCTGATCTTTAGTGCTCTTTTAAAACTTGGAAATTAAAAAAAATAGAGGCTCTCAGCGGTTTGTGTTAGAAGTCATGCTCAATGGTCTGTTTCCTTGTCAATAGTTGCGGTGTAGCTTGATTTAAAAACTGATATCCTCACTTAGTCATCAGATACAAAACAGATCTGCTTCATAATAACTGAAGCACCCACTTCTTCCCCCCCTTTTCCTTTGGAGGCACTTCACACACGATCACAGCCACAGGTGAAGGCTAAGGGTAGGGCCATGTGGTGGTTCCCCCACCCTGCAGCCCACCCGCTTAAGCTACGGTGTAAATGGGACCAATGTGCAGTTACTGCAGCGTGAAGACAAGCCTCCTAGCAGCTCAGATCGCGAGCCCAAATCCCCTCAGTTGGGAGCTTTGGATCTCCCACTGGCTTGCAGAAAGGGGGGAAACTAGATTGTACAGTCATCGTGTCCATAATTAAATGCCAACTCCACCTGTGGGTTTACAGGAAAAGGTATTTTATGACTCTTAAACAACTTGGTTCTAGGATCGTGCTACTCCCAAAAGATAAGGACAGCAAATGGAGGAGTGCTCCTTTTAGCACTGAAGCCAATCCTGAGTTGTAGACAGGAAAAGAAAATGTTAAACAACCTAGATATTATGAGTTAGCTTTCAAATAATATGCTTAAGATTTCATGTTTCCAAACACTGCTGTACTCCATAATCCCACCAGTTCTTAAAACAAGATAACTATTTCAAGTTAAGGTTCTAGATGGCACGGACAGCGATTCCACCATACTAAACCGTGACATCGTAAACACATACGTGGTTCTGCAGATCGATGGCATTCATCTGGCTGGGGGAGTAGCTGTAGTGCAGGGAACAGTTCTGTGTTTTGCTCCATTACCTGATGATCAATTATATTTCATCAAGTAATCCATAAGACAAAATAGGACACTCCAGGAGTAACACAGCTGCCAGCCTCTGCATGGTCTTGCTGACATGGCTAATTAACCTGGACAATGCATGGACCATTTACTGAAAATCTGTATTATTTTTCTGTTTAGGAGGAGACACTTGCTTAAATCCAAGACTGTACATTAAGTTCTAGCTTCATTTAAAAACAAAACAAAACAAAACAAAACAAAACAAAACAGTAGCTCCACAAAGCAATGAAGCACAGAGATGTGAAAAGGCCCCAGGAAGCACATACAGAGACAGATGTTGCCATCCACCTATTACACTGACATTTACCTGAATGAGGTTGGCGGCTGGGTTCCTTCTTTTCTCAAAGTGTTTCTGGCGGTGCTGCTCTTGTACTTTTAATGCAAAACCTGAGCCAAGAATGCCCTGGACCAAAAATATAAAAATAGTACTTAAGTTTTTTCAAAAGGACTGTTGAAATTACAAAAAATTAAAAAGAAACCTCTAAAATGAGTCTGAGAAAAGACAAACAATCTGCAATTTGTCCACAAATACTACTCACTAAAACAAACACTGTTTACCTCTGTAACCATGCCAGTGGCCAATGGCAAGTCGTTGGGCAGGACCGCCTGTGAACAACTGTTCTTCAGTAATTCAACCAGGCATCGCTGTTGACTGCCACTGATGACGTAGCAGAGGCACCATAATTACAAGTAAAAGTCACCATTAAAAAAATGTCTTTCGTACGGCCATCTCTGTAGCTTTTCCTTGTGCTCCAATTAGAGAAAATGGTCCTATCCAGGGATGGAACATGGAAGGCATAAACTCTGGTTTTGGACAGAGGTGGATTTTAAACCCGGAACTGTTCAAGTCTTGCTGCCGTGGACATGGGAGTTTTTCTAGCATTTTGATGAAATGACCTAATTTTATATTTTCCATTTGTGAGGTGGGGGGTGGGTGAGAGTGCTTAAAATCTCCCAGTTAAGTTCCCATGATGGTAGAATTCTCCACCTACCAAAGTAAAGGGGGGTGGGGAGGACTAGGTTTCTCTTCTTTAGAAGGTGGTAAGTCTCAGCTGAGTGAAAACTTGGCTAAGATATTTTGGGGTTCTAGAGAAACGTTAATCTTTCTTTTCTTGGGGAGGAGCAATTCTGAGTACATCTGTGACAATAAGCAGAGAATAAGTATCATGATCACAGCACTGCCTCTGGTTTTTCACGGGGACACGTTCCAAGACCCTCAGTAGAGACCTCTAACCACTCACCGGCAGTACCGGACCTTTTATATGTTACTTTTTCCTATACAGACGCACCTATGAAAAAGTGTAATTTATCAATTAGGCACAGTAAGAGAGTAACAACAACAGTAATAAAACAAAACAATTTTAACTATCTGCCTTAATACGTCATGGGAATGTGGTCTTCCTCTGTCTGATAACTGATTGATGACAGGGTTGACTGCTGAGCGGCTAAAGCGTGGGTAGGGTTTCCAGCGTGGGTGTGCTGGGCTCAGTCTCGGAGGGATGGAGCATGAGGGCGGGAGACTTCCTCATGCTACTCCTACTCAGAACTGCATGCGATTTAAATCTTATAAACTGTTTCTTTCTGGAATTTTCCATTTAATATTTTCCACTCAAGATTGGCCATTGGTAACTGAAACCACAGAAAGTGAAACTGTGGCTAAAGGGGGAGGGGGACCCCTGAATGTTTAAAAGACAGTTGTGTGCTAATACTATTTGCTATTAATGAACGATGATCAACTTCATTATTAATTAGGATAGATGACTGTGTCACAAAATTAGAAACTACATCGTAGGCTCTGTTTTCCATCTCTTTTTCAGAGACTGTCTCTTGCTAAGATCTTCATCTCATACAGGTTGTGGCTGCTCAAACCAAACCATAGAAACACCTGGGCTGCATGGTCTTGTTTTTAGATTTAAACATTTCCCTCTATGTAGAGGTTATAAAAATGGCCCTCCATTTCCAAGTCCAGATCAACTACAGTCAGTCCTAGCTCCTATTTTTTTTTTTTTTTTGTTCTGGCTATTTAAGGTCATTTAGGAAAGATTTACTTATTTTCCTTTTAATGCCAATTTTTCACGAAGTATAAACAGGTAAGAGAATATGAAACATTAGAATTTATAGCATATGTTTATACTATGCATTATGTGAAAACCACTCATGGGGAGCATAACTCAGATTTTGCAGATATTGAATTAACAGCAATAGCTACCATTTTGAAGCACGTGGTATGTGGATATGAAGTTTGGAGTTAAATCCCTTTTGAAAAATGAAGACAGGCCCTACGCATCACAGACGTAGCATCTGCCAAACAAACTCAAATGTGCTGAAAATCATATTGGCCTTGCCTAGAAACATGTATTAGCTGATGGCAAACATTTGCTACATAGCTCTTGTACCAGAGTGTACATTACAACAGCCATTAAACCTGGTCTGTTTATCATCTCGCTGTGGCTCCGTTCCAATTTTCTTCCACTTCTCTTAGTGTACAGCATAGTGAGCCTAATGGGAAGTCTGTTAAAATGAAGTCTATTATGTGTACATTGATGTAAGTTTATATGCACCCATATATAACTTACATATACATAAAATTCAAGTGCCATCCTTTCAGATACCGACATCAACAGATACAAATTTTTAGAAATTGAGTTTTATTTTGATCCATTTTCTAACATCACAGAACTTAAATTTTTAAGTTTTAGTAGTATGCCGAGAGGTGCTACATAAACACCCAGTGGAAAGAAAACTTGTTTTGGTAAACATTTGAAATATTTATCCCTGGCACCTCACAGATGAAATGAGCCTGATTTGTACCACACACATGGTCAACAGGCTAGGGTGAAAGACAATCCCCACAGGATGGTGGGGAGAGTCCTGGAGAGGAGCAAGCCTGTCCCTGAGGGTGGTGCTGGGGCTGCCTCTGCCAGCTCCTTCACCTTGGGATGCAGTGAGCCCCCGGGACAGGGTGCTCCCAGGGCAGCTTGGGAAGGGTGACCTGTATGACTCTGTGATGCACAGCGGAGTCCTTCTGCTTTCAGGGAAAGATGGGAAAAGGCTCTTCTCTTTCTTGGTCCTCAGGTTTCCTGGGTGGGAGAAACCCCAAACAGTGGTGGCCAATAACCTCTGTGTAACTTCCTTAGCAAAGTGCCAATGCGCTGTCCTAAATCTTAGTCCGACAATGTGTTGGCTGGTGGGTGTGCAAGATGCAGCAGCATTTCCAGCCACCTTGGTTTTTTTAAAGGTATACACGGACAATTTAGTCTTTCATTAAATATACAAGAACTCTACACCTAATGTGAGGTTGCATAAAAAAGATCCAGAGTAAAGTTTACTTTTCTTGGTGTTGTTAGGGAATGTTCTGTTCTGTGCAAGCAAGTTTTGAGATTTCCAAAATATATTAATTTAATAGGCATATATAAAAATTATAATCATTTTATTGGGGAACATTTCTGAGAATGATGATTTAGTCTCTGATCTTGAACTGAACAGAGTGACACGGTTTAACCCCTTGGGAAGGGCCAGAGTTTTGGGTGGGGCCAGGTGCTTCTCTGCGCTGGATGCAGCCGGCGCCCACAGGGGCGCTGGCTCTAACACACACAGGCCCAGGTCTTTACATTTTTGGGACACTTATGTGCGCTTGCTTCTTACAGATTTTCTATTCTTTCCCTTGTTAGTCTCTCACTATCTCTTCCCATTGTAGTGTTTGTTCTATCAGCCGACCTCTACATTTGCTGGTTATAATCTTCAAAGAATTGTGAAACTATTGAAATTTTCTCTAAGTGAAGAAAAGGTTAAGCACAGGTCTCAGGAGGCTCGCTGTGAGGATAACACACACCAGCCGTTGGTTTTCGCAGCCCAGAGGTTGCCTACTTCCCTGTTTGTAGTTTTTCACTGAATCAGAGTTCTTACACATGTGGCCTCAGGTTAAGTATAAACATAAAAGCAGCAGGTATTTTGTGCCATTATTTTTTTTGGGGGGGGAAAGCCCAAGACTGCATCTTATTGCTTCTGAAAGTATTTTCCTGTAAGGAATCTGATTACTGAGTGACTTCCTGCTCTATTCTAAATTGTTGAGGTTGCCAGATAACATGACTCTGGATAAGTGAGGTGTTGTTTGGACTCTCCTTGATTTAGTCATTTCACAACAGGAAACACATATATCTGGATTCATGTAGGAAAAAGGCTTTATTTATTTATTTTTTATGATGAGCACTAGAGGGACATTATCACATAGTTGTTCATAAAATTTCTCAGGTATAATAATCCTCCCTCCATTATTCTGGTGAATAAATATACCCAAGGTTATTGTCATAGGCTGAGCTGCTTCCCTCCAAAATTCATATGTTGGCATCCTAATCCTTAGTACCTTAGAATGTGACCCTATTTGGAGATAAAGTCGTTTGGAGGTGATTGGGTTACAACAAGGGTGGGCCCTAATTCAACAAGACTAGAGTCCTTAAGAGAGAAATGTGGACACAGATATATGCAGAGGGAAGGCAACGTGAAGACTGAGAGAGAAGATGGCCATCTACAAGCGAAAGAAAGAGGCCAGGCGCACATCCCTCTCTCCTGGCCCTCATAAAGAGCCAGCGCTCCCACCTCTTGACTTTGAACCTGTGGCCCCCAGAACTGTGAGACAATACGTTTCTGTTGGGTGAACCACCAGTCTGAGGTACCTTGTTATGGCAGCCTTGTTATGGCAAACTAAAACAGTGACATAGGTAGTTTGTGACAAAAATAGAATTCAAAATGAAGTCTAACGCTTGAGCTTCTGCATGGTCCCTTCAGTCTGCTCTCTGTGATTTTGTGTGGTCTAGGGTGGAACCAACCAGCGGGTCAGTCAGGAGCTGGGCAGCAGCCATGAGAGGACAAGCTCCCTCTGCACTTTTCACAGGTGGGGAGTGAGCCCCGTGGGCTCAGGCTGCGGTGCAGAAAACCCCCACTCCCTTGGCTTCCCTGGGAGGGGTGCCCTGGGTCTCTGCGAGACAGAGACTGTGACATGAGTCAGTTCTGTCTGGGGCAAGACTCGGGGTATTTTTCCTTAGCCATAACTGCTGCCACTGCTTTAAAAACCCCTTTTTGTTGTTTCTGCCCCCCCATCCCCCGAGAGTGACGTGAGAAAAGTGAGAGCTTGTGGATGGAGGCAAATTGTAATATCTTGACCAATTTCCTTTAAGGAAACAATGACCAGAAAGACAAGCTTCATCCATTACAGAGAAAATAATCAGAAACTTGGGAGAAGATAAATGTGCTCTTCATTCTGATAAGATGCAGAAACTGCTCATTAAGAAAAATCAATGATGATGACACAAAGAATAAATCATCTGACATAGTGAAAATCTTTTAAGGTCATATAATTCCCACTCAAATGGATCTGAAGAGGTGAATACTCCCCTTGTGCACACCCACCTCTTCAGGAGCACACATTATGAACCAAAGCAGAGCCATCAGTTTAAAAAGGAATCTTTAAGTCTTTCCAAATATTCTAAATGTTATTAGTAGCATGTCGACTGAAAGGCAATGCCATGTGCATTAATATCTGGTCATAAAGACCTTGCTGGTATAAAACTTGCAGGTTAAGCTTCTCCAAGAGAAGACTACCAGTATATTTTGGAAACTATCCACATAGATATACGTAGAAAAGTCAACATTATATCAGAAGAATTATATTTGTACATGACATAGATAGGCTCCGGGCATATTCATTTGTGAAAGCTCACACTAATAATCCTCTAAGATCTAATTTAAACTGCTTCATTTTTGCAGATACTCACGGCAGGAAGTGCAAAGAAAGAAATGCCAAGGAGCGCAAAGCCTGCAGAAAGTAATCTTCCCAGCCAAGTTAGGGGAGTTTTGTCTCCATAGCCAATCGTTGTCAATGTAATCTAAAAACAAAATAAATAGAATGTGCAGCTTAAGTACGTGAGAGGAAAGTTGGGACCTATGAACAGGAGGCAAAACAACGTTTGCACTAAATCATTATTCAGCAAGTCTTGTTGGCGCATTTTATTACTGTGCTTTAATTTTCCATGACGCATAACAGAACTTCTCTTTGTTTAAGATAGGGAATAACCTACATACTTGTTCCTTCTTTATAACACAATTTTCCATCTTTTCTAAGTGTATTCAAAGAGAGGTTACTTAAGTAGGTTGATAACCATCAATGATACAGAAATGATAGCACCATGGATTTACTACTACACCAGTACACAAAACAATAATTTATGTTAATTATGGCTGTTCATTTATTACCTTGGCAGGCATTTCCTGAAGGTCTGGTGTGTGCAAGGTACGTGTTATGATTTGTAGTGGAACAAAAACAAGAGGTACATAGTTCTTATCCTGAGATATTTATGGCATAAGAGGGAGATGTGTCATACACAAATCATTAAAACAGAAAATGGGAAGACAGGTATTATTATGGATGTACAATTAATCTGCCATGGGAATTCAGAGAACAGATTATTACAAGCTTGGGGGGGTTGAAGAGGCTTTATTGGGAGATGTCATTATACCTAGGCTTTGAGGAAGGAGTAGTATTTTGAGAGGCAGAAATGATAGAGGGTGGTCGGGGTGGGGGGGCAGGTGATCAGCTGCATAGCAGTAAGAACAAGTAGGGTAGGTTCTGGACAGTCTAAGTCATTCAGTTGGACTAGTGCATGATCGGTCTAAAGAGGAAGAGTGAAAGGGGGGTTAACCAGATCAGGGCATGCCTTTGGAAAATGATAACTAGACATGTCTCTCCCATGGTCAAACTGCCCCAGTTGCTTCCCATATCCCTTAGAACAGTCTCAGCTCCTCGCCAAGGCCTATGAGGTGCTGCGAGATCCGGCAGAATGAAGGGTAATTGAACTGGAACGGGGCAGTGGTACCATATGGGAGTGGAGGGTAAAGAGATGTGTGTAGAACGTTCAATAGAAATACACTGACTGCTGTCTGGGAGGCAGGGGAAGACTAAACCAACAACTTGACAATTTCAAGGGGAAGATGGTAGCACCATAAAGAAAATATGATGATGAGGAAGAGAAAGTTCTGGAGCAAAGATGAAGAGTTTGGTTTTAAGAGGGGTTTTTAAAATGTCAGTATGTCTCTGATCTATAAATGTTGAGCAAGAAATTGAGATCAAAAGCTTGAGTTTTGAGAGAGAGGAAGAGAGAGAGAGAGAGATTGGATTTGGCCTGAAATTTGGATTTTGGATTCAGGCACAAGGTGATTGTTGAAGTTCTGTGAATAAGTGAGATTGTAAAGCATTCAAAGAAGGGACCCAAAGACACCTTAGGAAACACAGTCATTTAAGGGATGGAAGAGAAAGTGAAATCAAAGAAAAATAATTTTTTAAAAAGTAAGAGTACTAGGAATTAGTAATACAAATGGAAACTTAATGGAGAAGAGAGGAAGTTTTACAAAGAAGCCAGGTGATGTCACAGGTATATAGCTAATGAGGAAAATGAGGACTGAGAAACGATATTGATACAGAGATAGAAGGTCACTGGTGATTTCTAAGTCAGTGGTTGCTTTGGTCATGCCATCTTACCTGGGCTTTGAAGGAGGGGTAACATTTTGAGAGGCTGAAATGATAGAGGGAGGTAAACTCCATGATGCCAGACCTTTCAGAAGTGTCCTGCTCGGCTGAACACCCCCTCCCGGAACCCCTCTTCTCTCCCCCCTTCTGGGACTTTTCCTTTATATCTTTGGTGGCTCCCCTTATGTGGCCCCTGCTCCTCTAGTCAACCTTGGAATATTGTATTCCTGAGGTTTGTTTCTAGGTCTTTTTTTTTTTTAAATTATATTTTTCTCTTTCTCTTCTATTCTCTCTGTTTTTTTACCTCTCTTTCCAGGTGATCTTAAATATTCTCATGGATTTAAATACTATTTTAATGCTGAACACACCAAATTTATACTTTCAGGCCAGACCACTCTTCTGCGCTCCGGATTCACATACTTGCACTTGACTTTTCTATTTGGATGTTGCACAGTCATTTAAATTAGGCATGTTTAAAAGAACTCTTTGCTGCTTCCCAACCTGTTACTCCCCCAGCGTATCCCCTCCCATCCTAGTCCAGAGCACCACCATTTATCCAGGTGCTCATGTCAGAAGCCTCCCAGCCATACTAATGGCCCCTTTCCCTCACTCCTCTCACTGAGTCTATCAGCAAGTCCCATCGATTCTACTTCCTCAAAATACTGCAGACTTATCCCCTTCACTCTGTATTCACTGCCCCCACGTACGCATTCACTGCAGCAGCCTCTGAATTGCTTTCTCAGTTTTTGCTTTTGTCTCTCTCTAGCTCCTTGTCCACACACCTACGAAGGGTATCATTTTATTATTGACTCCTAAAAACCCTTCAGTGGCTACTCATTAAACTCAGAATGAATTCTAAGCTCCTAACTATGGCCTAAACGATCTGGTCTCCACCTATCTCCGCAAGAGCATTCTGATTTCACCCTTGCTCACTATTCTTTAGCTACAGTGTCCTTTCAACTCCTCAAACAGCCCAGGCTATTTCTGCCTCAAGGACTTTGCATGTCCTATCTGCAGCCAGAATTGTTCTTCTCCCCACTCTTCTCAGGGTTCTTTCTCATCCTTCAGGTCTTCCCCAAAACACTCCACCATCAGAGAGGCCTCCGGTACCCACTTTGTCCACAAGAGGACCTCTGCTCATCTCAATTTCAGATCCTTGTTTCCTATAGCACTTGTCACAAGTGATAGTTTGCTGTATTTTTCTTTGGTGGAAGGGTCCTTATTTCCTTTATTAGAAGGAGGAACCATGTCTTTACTGTTTGTTATGTCCCTAATTTCTGCAAGACACCTGCCACAAGTAGAAGGAGCTCAATAAATATTTAGTAAATCAATGAGCAATCCTTTCAAGAATATTGGTGACAAAGGGAGTGAGAAGTATAGGGCGAGAACTCCCTGAAATCTCTGATGCGGGGGGAGGCTTCCTAGGGTATATTTGTGCATGGTTTCAGAGACAATGAGACTGAAGAGGGAAGAGGTGGGGGCTTTATGATGGACTAAGGCACCCAAGGAAGCAGAGCAAATAGAATCAATGGTACAGTTGGAGGAGAAGAGCCTTGGCAGTGTGGAAAGACACCTTTTATACCCTGGTGAGAAGGTGTGGACACAGTGTGAATGGAGGGCAGGATCGAGAACACTCTAGTCAGTCAGTTCCCTTTAGTTCCAGTGAAGGAGAGGACAGGGTTCTGTGGGGAGGGAAAGGCCTGTAACAGAGGAAAAGACCTGGGCTCTAAGGGTGTGAGAGGGAGTCAAGTACAAATCAACAAGAGGCAGAGGAAGGTCATCCAAGTTGAAAAGAGAGACTTTGCAATGGAGCCTAGTAATCAAGTTAATCAAATGCCACCAACAGTATCAGTAAGGGACTCTCAAAGGAATTTCCTGGGATTGCAGGGAAAATATTCTGGCTTAATTTTATTAAAGGTCCCTAATCTTAAATGTGTGGAAAAGAGTTTAATCTCCTGCACTTTTTCTGCAGAATAGCTTAATCCTTTTACAGCATTTTATTAATAATAATAAACAGAAAGAGAAATTTCATGGTTCGGTCACAGCAGTAATGCTACATTTCACAGAATACGTTTGACTTATTCTCCTGAGCCAGGGCTCGGAGAGTGGGTTGAGACATGGCAAACTGACGATGTGCTCAGTGTTTCACCCTGAGTAGGGAGAAGGCCTGCTCTCTCATTTCCAGAGGGTTGCCCTCTGTCTTACAGGGTGGTTTGTTGGTGGGGGGGAGCAAGTATTGTGAGCCTGGGAGCAGCACCCTGGAGTCCATCTGGGGGCAGAAAAGACTCTGCCACCTTCTCTGCACTCTGGTTCAGGTTTCTGGATGATCACATCTCATTACATGCATGGGGCTGGAATGACCAGCAGCTCAGCAGCCACAGCAACTTCCTTGGTGGAAAGTGTAGGGGCCTTTGGTTGCCAGGCTAGGTTTGAGAAGGATCTGCCCACAGAGCGGCAGCTTTGTCTCTCTGTGTGCCAGCGAGGGTGGTGGTGGAGGTTTCCTGGGTGCATCATTTCACTTCTTGTGGCTGAAAGGGGGCCTACTGGGCTTTCTGCTGTGATCAAAGAGGTAGCACCAGGCACAAAATAAGGACACTTCTAGGAAAAGCTTACAGTAAAAATATGGGAGCCTTCATTGTGAATTCACGCTGGCCCATTTGCTTGATCTGTCTGCTGATTCTCTAAGGCAATGGCTGGCTGCATTCTATAAAACCATCAGCAGATGAGGCTTGCATAGATGTTCACTGATTTTCTAGACTTTCAGGTCAAGCTGTCCTTGAAGTACCAGTGCGTCTCCTTGGAACAGTACAGCTACGTTGTGTTTCTATTCCTAGCACTTGGAAGGCTCTGCTAGTGGTTAGCAGCGGATCCTTTGCACACAAATTGAGCAGGAGAAGCCCTTTCGGGCCTTAACCTCCCACACTTAATGTTTAACAATAGACCCATTTCTGCCTTCCAGAAATCTTGTGAATCCTTCACTGGCCGGACCAGTGATGACTGCTTTCATTTGGGTCTAAGTTCAAGAATGGTGGCTCCCACAGGACCCCCAAGGCACCAGGTCCTCAGGGAGCTCCTGGAACAGCAGCTTGTTTCAGGGAACTTCAGAGGTGGCATGTGTGATCTTTGGGGGACTGGAGGAAATCCACTATCTTGGGCATAATTCCATTTTTCACCTACTTCCAGAGTTTATAAGAGGTATGCTAGATAACATATGCTGGATAGATACAATTAAAAAAATTTACTTATGTATTTCTTATATACTTATTTGTTGTTGATTCCTACTAGAGACTTTTCTCTTTGGCAGCCATTAATTTTATTTCATTATTTTAAAAATATTTTATTTATTTTTAGAGAGAGGGGAAGGCAAGGAGAAAGAAAGGGAGAGAAACATCGATGTGAGAGAGAAACATCAGTTGGTTGCCTTCCGTACGTGTCCTGACTGGGGCCCGAATCTGCAGCCCAGTATGTGCCTGGACCAGGAACCAAACTGGCGACCTTTAGGTTTACAGGACAACACCCCACCAACTGAACCACACTGGTCAGGGCTTTGCCAGCCATTTGTTTAGCACAGGTTCACTGTGGAAATTACAATAAATTCACTATCTCTTACTAAGCCAAATAAAGAAATAACATACTCCAAATAAGTGACAGATTAATCACACTGTTGTTCCAGGCAAGGGGAGATGAGAAGAATAACGTTTGAATTTTAACAGCAGTATATGTTTTTATATGCTGCTCACTGACTTTTGACAATGGAGTTTACAATATCATTGAAAAGGCCATGACATTTTGAATATACGTTTAAAAAATGAAAAGGCATATTTAGAACATCTCCACTCTCTCTCTCAGTGCACTTTAGGCAGAGTAATGCACTGAGTGAGAGGACGCCATGAATCAACCACAACTGACGACCTGAGGAGGGAGTGGGCAGATGCACGCTCAGGCTGTCCCGATGGGACAGATCGGGGCCCAAGAGGGAGCGCACACGTCAGTCTGTTGCTCACCCCTGTCAGCCTCACGAAGGCCGGTAGTTTGTGCTTCCTCTCCAGCTGGATCATTTACTTGAGGGTGATTTGGCAGGAGGGAACAGCTCAGATAAATGTTTGCCCTCATATCCCATATGTTTAACAGCAGTTGCCCAGGTGAGAAAAGATATTTTCTGAAAAATATATGGGTTGCAAATATTGGCACACAGGTCTATTCGTAGTAGAAAAGTCTGAGGTGCATTGGAAGCACTTAGCATGTTTAGCAATCAAGGGTTCTTCCTCAGGAACAATACTGCAACACAAATGCAAATTTGCATTTTTTTAATGGGATGGCAGACGCTATGGTCAGATTATAACTCAGGCAGCAGCTAGGCTGCAGTTTTTATTTTTTAATAGCAGAATTAACTCCAGACCAGGAGATCTAAATCCTTCTTTCTCTTCTTCAAGCAACACATCAACAAAAATTTATTGGTCTGATTTGGAGGATATAATTAAGAATACCAGTTTATAGCTAATGCATTCACATGAACAAGTTAAGAATATACTAGTTGTAGATTTCCACAGCACAGTATAATTTCTCCATGAGGGGGTCCTTTAAGGGGCATGATTATTGTTGGCAACCTGTCAATATTTCTTTTCTTTTTTTAAAAAGACTTTATTTATTTATTTTTTAGAGAGAGGGGAAGAGAGAGAAAGAGAGGGAGAGAAACATCAGTGTGTGGTTGCCTCTCATGTGTCGCTTACTGGGGACCTGGCTTGTAACCCAGGCATGTGTCCTGACTGAGAATCAAACCAGCAACCTTTTGGTTAGCAGGCTGGCACTCAATCCACTGAGCCATGTGAGCCAGGAATAATTTCTTCTCTTCCCTCCCCTCCCCTCCTCTCCTCTCCTCTCCTCCTTGGGTCACTTCCTGAGCACCTGATTTCAGGTAGTGGGTAGTCATAGAGCTTGTGCAGTTAATTCTGAAATTTGGACACCTGGAACATTGGAATAGTTTTCTATCTTTAAACACCAGAATCTCCTGTGGTGGTGGCATCATATAATTTGGGTTCTGCCGTGGCAGGTAGCTCAGGGCACTAGCATTCTATATTATTCTTCCAGGCTTGTGGTCAAATATGTAATAATAGGAATCATCAACATTTGTCTGGTGCTTGATAAAGCACATTCACATGTCTAATCTCATTTAACGCACAGCAATTTTGTGTAATATTATTATCATTATTTTACAGAACAGAATATTAAATGGTTGTGCAATATCACACCTTCACTAAGTCCTAGTGATGGGGCTGGAACCAGGTCTCCTGACTATTATTCTGTTATTTTCTATATAGCATGTGCTTCATATTTATGGAATAATGCTGAGCAAAAGTGTACAGAGCCCTGTGTGAGATGACAGTATGAAGGAACAAACTTCTTAGGAAAGGCTTCTCCAAACAGGCTTCTGACCAATGCACTGCATAAATGCGTGCCATTAGGGGAGGCATGGGACTTGTCGGTGCTCCTGACAGCCCGGGTGATCTGGTGGGTGGCGGCTGGGGTATGTGTATCTCAGCATTTGCTTGGTAGTCATCAATGTTCTTGAATAGTTTGGAACTGACGTGTTGATTGTCTCATGGCCAAGGAAAGCTTTGATACCTTCAGGTAATGCACTGGTAGTAAGAAACTTTTGTTAACTTTTCTTTAATGTGCCAGCACCGAGTCAGCATACAACCGCTTATAACACATTGCAGGGAACCTTTTGTCCTGGTGAACTCAATGCAAGGAGGCTTGAGTCTCAGAATTATAACTAGTATAGTCAAGGGAAAAGGTATTTTGTTCATTCTACAAATTGACACTGTTTCTTATTCTTAGAGTTTGCAGGTGGTACGACCTGTTGAGTGCAGAGTATATTACATTGTACTAGAGCCTTGTGTACTGTTTATTCTGAGAAAGACTATTAAGATATTCGGCGTGAATTTTAGGACTAACTGACTTATATCAAATTCTCCTACGTGTCTGAGGTAACAATTTCAAGTGCATGGTCTCCCGTGGGGGTCGTGTTCAGATGCTACCGAAGGGTAGATTTGTACTATCTGCTGCTGAATTCCCTTTGAAAAACCAGACGAACACTCTCTTCATCACAAAATAGCAGTAAAGAGAAAGAGGACCAGCTGGTATTTACCAGGTCATTACCAGAAAAAATTACTTCAGGAAAGAAACCTAATCCTAAGTTATTTCAGAACAAATCTAAACCAAATCAAAAGGAGAAAAATAATAACGGGAAATAAAGGAATAATAAAAAGTAACTGCAGTAAAACCTGTTATAAATTTATTTCAGAATAAATAGAAAGCAACTGAAAAGGAAGAGTAATAACAGGAAATAACAGTAAATGGAGCTCTGCCCAGCAGTCAGAAGGTCGTCTTTCCCAGTAGCTATCTCCGCCACTAGAGTCACTTCCATTCACCCTCCTCCACTTCCTTTGTCATCAGTGCTCCATTGCAGTCCCCAATTCCCACGCCTTTTCTGTGCTTAAGCTCTGGGTCTACCATGAAGCACATAGCTTTCTCTTGTTCCTTTTGTTATGATGGTGCTTCCATCTAACATCTGTGACAGCAATATCTATGCCCATCATAGCCACCATCTTTGGGCACTTGCTGTGGCCTTAGCACCAGGCCCATTATATTGGTTATCCTACTCAGTCATTGAGCTAGGTACTGTTATTCACTAGTATGGAATGGTTTTCAGATATCAAACTTCGAATTGTTATTGGCTTTAAGCAGTGCTGATCATGCTGCTGTGTTCCTCCAAAAGTTGCTCTTGGAAATAGCCCTCAGCATCTTCTTAATGAAAGAAGTTTAGTAGTTAGTATTTAGAATTCACTGGGACCCTGTATCCCGGGACCACAAATTGCAATTTGATACTTAATGCTGATACCTTGGGCTGTTTTAATAAAGGAAGTTTCCTTTTTCCCCACCAAAGTCTAGCTCTTAGAAATGCTCAATTTAGGATGGTTTTATTTCCCTATTTGTCCTGGATACTTCCATAGTTAGCAAGGTATCTGTTATGTGCAAGACAGACAATTTTAACTAAAAAGTATCCAGCCATATATTCCTTAAGGTTTTGATTAATACATAATAGAATGTATAATATTCTAAATTTATTTTGTTTCACACTGGAGACATAGCATACAGTCTTATAATGAA
>VMDR010009751.1:0-32574 GCA_007922815.1 Macrotus californicus
CAAGAAGAAAGAGAAAGTCAGAATAGTCCTATACCTCTCAAGGTAGTGGTGATCCAAGCATGGTTCCCCAGACCAGCAGCATCAGCAGCACCTGGGAACTTTTGAAATGTAAAGCATCCCAGACCTACAGAATCGGAACTAGGAGGAGGGGCGGAGTCTCAGCAAGTTGTACCTGGGTCCACTTGTATGCAGATTTTTTCAATAAATACTATAAATATATTTCATTTTCCTTACAATTTTCTTAATAACATTTTCATTTCTCTAGCTTACTTTAAGTACAGTATATAATATTCAAGATATATGTTAATTAACTGTTTATGTTATCAATAAACCCTCTGGTCAACGGTAGGCTATTAGTAGTTAAGTTTGGAGGGAGTCAAATTTATACATGGATCCTCAACTGTATGGGGATTGGCATCCCTAGCCCCCACATTCTTCAAGGGTCAACTGTAGAATCTTCCTAGTGATTCTGATATCATTTAAGAATTCTTTGAATAACATCTTCCCACAAGAAACCCAGGCCTAGATGGTCTCACTGATGAATTCTGTCAAACATATAAGAAAGAAATAATTTCAGCCTATAAAAACTCTGAGAAAATAGAAGAAGAGGAAACATTTCTCACCATTACCTTTAGACTCCACTCCCTTTACAGAAGATGTGGGAGATTTCTTTTACCTGCCCTCTGATTCTTATTTTGAAGTGATTCCTGGTTTCTTTGGAATGAGCCATTCTGACACATAAGTGTCCAGGTGGCCACACTGCACACCCTGAAGTAAGGACATGTCTCTATTAACTGCCTAGTTTCTTGGCTTGCAGTCCTGAGAGGAGTGATTACCCATTTCTCCGTGAGGTAGCTAGCTAAGGCTCATAGCTCCCTGTGAGGGCACCCACAGCACGGTGATTCTGCCCTACTCCCACCCCTCAAACCTCCCTCAGAACACAGCAGGGACTGGGACTCAGATACCAAAGTGCTGATAAAAATAAACTACCTGCTCATGTTACTTCCTCTAAATAAATGCCAATACCATCTTTCTACATCTGGCTATTTTTTCTTATTTGTTCCTACATCTCAGCTCAGGTGTCATCTCCAGCAACTTTTTCTGAACCACAAACTGATCAGAGCACCCCTCTTCTATGCCTTTGTACCTCCATCAGAAACTTAACATTGAAATCGCCTTCTTGGGTTGTTATCCCTCTCCCATATGCCTTTAGCTCCTTGAGGGTAGAAACCACATCTTGTTCCTTTTTTTTTAACCTCACATAGTAGTTATTCAGTAAACATATAGTAAAATGAAGAGTCAGACGAGCCAAAATCTATACTCATAAACAAAATAGGCTTAACTTCGTTTTACTCAATAATTTTGGCAGAACTCGCCCTTTTAAATCACTGGTGGGTGTGTTGGATCCCTGCCCACTGACCTGGGCACTGCAGAACTTCTTAGAGGGACGAACACAGCAGCAGTGAACTGAGGACACTGAGAATCTTTGGCTACAACAGTGGACTCCTTTTATAAGGCTCTTTCTGCAGATCTGTACTTTGTCTTCACAGCTTTGTGGATCAATCTAAAGCACGAGACGGTAGCCCCTCCGCCTCTGCCCATAATTTGCTGGCTCCATTGCAACTACCCCCCTGACGTGAGACCCTGAAGAATTCATCTCCTGTACAGGCAGGGGAAGTCCTTGAGGGAGGCCAAGTTTTGCAGAGAATTTTCAAGCAATCACTCTTTAAAAAATATATTTATTTTTAGAGCAAGGTGAAGGAAGGGAAAAGAGAGGGAGGGAAACACCAATGTGAGAGAGAAACATCAATCGATTGCCTCTTGTATGTGCCCCGACCAGGACATGCCCTGACCAGGTATCTAACTGGAGACCTTGGCTTTGTGGCTTTGTGGGACAACACCCAACCAACTGAGCCACACCGGTCAAGGCCAAACTCTCACTCTTAATTATGATGAAGAATGGCATTCTGTGGCCACTAATTTTTGCAGGAGGGAAGGGCATTATATTAACAGCTAATATTTATTAAGCACTTACTACATACCAAGAACATCATCTCATTTGATCCTTATCAACCACCCTATGAGTTAGGTACTATATTAATAGCACCCTGAGAATAGGTATGCTTATCTGGCTGAAAAATCACAAGGTTAAGGAGGACAGGAAGTGAGATTTAAATTTGGCCCTCTCAGGTCCCAAAATCCACACTCAGAGTGCCAATGCCATTATTGCCTCGTGTGTAGCCTTTTGGTATAAGTATGCCCCTACAATGTCCCATGCAAACCAACAGCAGTAGTAAGTCACCAATATCAAAAAGGGGGAACCAACTATCCCACCAATCTAAAGATCAAAGGTAACCTTTAAATATGATTCATTTTCCAACAAGAGACTAATTTAGGGAAAATTTCTTTCTATTCAAAATAATGATACTAAATGGGAAGCAATTTAAGCTTTACAATGGCTTCATCAGAGCCGCATCTGTCAAATCCCCAAATTGTGCTCCCGGAACACATTTCTCAACACAGAGAAATCAACAGGGGGGAAAAATGCAGATGTAAAGCAAACAGGTGAGAGTAGGAGATAGTGTGATCTAATGAGCATAAGCCATAGCCTTAATGGATAGCTGTGCGCATGACCGCCACCAGCACCCTGACCATCAACATCATTGCCATCAGCACCACCAACATCACCGCCATTACCATCATCATCACCATAACCACCATCCTTACCATCACAACTACCATCACCATCACTATCATCATCATCACCATCACTACAATCATCACCATCACTACCATCATCATCACCATCACTACCATCACCATCACAATCACTACCATCATCACCATCACCGCCATCATCATCACCAACAACATCACCATCATTGGTGGTGTTGCTATTCAGAAACTTTGTTATTATGTCCTCTGTAGGAACGAGGCTTCTGTTTATCTATGTAACAGGCACTGTTCACATTACCAAAAGCATTCTTTTTTCTATCTCTCTCTCTTGATAATCAGTAGGCAGTGCTGACTGGCAACTATATTAATATTACTAATAACATAGTACCCTGGAATTAGTAAAATTACTACAAAATGATGGCAAAATTTTTTGAAATGATGGGTTTGGCATAACAGCAGAAGGATGGTATGCACCTCACAGTCCACACTGTACACATCAGGTTCTTAAGCTATTTAACTGCTGTGCTAATGCTAAGGAACGCTCGATTATGATCTCAAAGATAAAGTACAAATTAAAGATTAGGGGACTGACCCCAGAAAGGTCAACCCACAAGCCCTCCATTTGTATTTACACCAGAGGGCAACTAGACAACAGGGGCAGTCCTTTCCCCAGGGTGCACAGCACTGCATTCAGACTCACAGCAGGGGGTCTTGCCCTTGGACTCCAGGCAGAGCCACGCTGTCAGAGGCACTGCCCTGACTATGGGGCCTGCATCACTTCAAGGGCCATTTTTGTTGTCTGGGGTGTAAGCAGGAATCCATTCTAGTCTATACCAGGGCTCACTCTGTAGCTACCAGTTTTCACTGCAATAACCATGATCATTTACTTTCTGCACTCCCACATGTACGGGATGGCACTTCATGTACCAGGAAATTCACTTTGTTTAACTGCCTCCTATGTAACAACATGCAATAACATCGAAGTGTTTCTTTTCACACCTGTGAATTTGTGCTTTTTCAAGGATAATAGAATATAACAGCATGGAGACTTATAATTTCTGATTTGATTCACAATAGAGTATACTGTATTTACATAAACCAAACAACATTACCCCTTCCAGACAATGTCAAAAGCTCTTTCAATGCATGAGTGAAAGTGTTTTTAAATTTTTCCTTATAAAATATAAATGCATCTAATATATCTGTCACATTGTATACGTCAACTACAAACACTATGAAACAAAATTCATAAATCAGCTACATAAACAATGAATCATAAGTCAAAATAATAGTGTTAAAATAATACTCTATATATTTACTTAAAAATACTCTATACGTCTACTAAAAAAATACTCTGTACACTTACTAAGAGCCAGAAAGCACACTTAATGCTTTCAATCATCAGCTCATTTAACCCTTTCAACAACCCGACATGGTAAGTACTGCCAGCATTCCCTTTTGTACAGATGGAGAAAGTAAGGCTGAGAGCAAGTTTTCTCAGCCTCGACACCAATGACGTTTTGGACTAGATAATTCTTTGTTATGGTGGAGATGTTCTGTGCATTGTAGGATGTTTAGCAGCATCTTTGACCTCTGTCTAGGTGCCGGTAGGACACCCCAGTCCCAGATGTGACAACTAAAAATGCCAATATCCCCTTGTGTCAAAATCGCTCCCACTTGAAAACCCCTGACTTAGAGAAAGCAAGTCATTTACTGAAAGTCACACACTGACGAAACGGTAGAGCAGAAATTAGAAGCCAGGCATGTTGATTGTAAAATGCATGCTATCCACCACTGGTATATAGTACTGCTCACTCTGTGATAGAACATACATTTCTCTCTCAAAATAGGAAACTAAAAATGAAGATGAATAATGAGTGTCTTCCTGTGGAAAGACCTTCCATGACCACACTGGACTGGACCCTTCCACGTTGGGTTCCTAATAAAGGCCATGGCCCAATGGCTATTGTCCTTGCATAGCCTGCTCTCCTGCCCCACCCACCCCAACCTTCTTTCCGTCCTGTTACATGTGTCCCAAAAGACAACCACCAATCACTTGTTAAGGCTGATTCTACCCTTCAATAAATAAGACAGAGTTCCTGGCCTCAAGGAGCCCCTAAAGAATAGGGCCTATCTGCTTCCTGCCAGGTCCCTTGGCTGGTCCTGGACCATCTCAAAGTCCGGGCCCTCTGCTCAGTGGCCAGTGATCTCTGGTTCTGCTCTGAGGGATTTCCCAAGCCCTCAGTGACTGAGCACTTTGCACATGTGAAAGACTTCCTCTGTGCTGCACATATATTGTCATCCTGGGCTCCCAAGTACGCTAGGAAGCAAGTATTATTATTTCTACTTGACCAAGAGGAAACTAAGGGTCTGTTAAGTAGGGGCACCTACCCAAGCATTTGCAACCTAAGTGTTGGTGACTACGATCCACTGCTCCTGACCCAACTTTATGCCCTTCTTGTGTCATGGATGAACAAAGACTATGGACATGCCTCTTCCAAAGGGTGTTCCAGCTTAGTCTACTCCCTCTAGCTTGTTTAGAAATCTTCTTTCAGATTTCCCTCCCCTGTCATCCTCAAATTATGGGAATAAACAATCTGTAGCTGAGCATGATTCTCCTTGTGGAGAGGCAAAGGAAAAAATTCAGGCAGTGACCCCGTGAACTTTGAAAAGGCTTTATCACACTAAATTAGAGGACAGAAAAATACAGAATAGGTTTTCTTTTATCTGATTTAATATTTGTTATTTACTTTTTATGCATAAAGAGTTACATATTCATGCATGACTGATTATATCGCTTCACAGCACTTTAAGCTATAAAGTACTAAAACAGGCAATTTTGAAAAAAAGAAACTGGTGGTGGGGGTGAAGGATTTTCACTCCTTCAAGTCATATTATTTGAACAAAGCTTGGTGTTTGGAGGGGTTTTTTTTAAGTCTTCATTAAACTTTCCTGAGAGCTTTAACTTTTGGTTGAGGCCAAATTTAAAAACTTTCAAGCACAAAATATCCTGATGAGAAAAATAAAACAATTGATGGAGTGGGGAAGAGAAGTCCAAAAGGTGTATCTTTCTGACCCTTTGATTTCATTCCGTTTTGGGCGGCTTCCTGGGGGGACGGCGAGGGGGAGGTTCCACAGCTGTAGAAAATGGTAAAACCACAAGGGTGGAAAGGGCTCAAGAAGCTTTTGGCGTCTCCAAGACCCACCTTGAAGGCCTGGCCCCACCACTTCTCTGCTGGCATCTAGTGAGTAAAGACAGGGATGTTTCTAAACATCCTACTAGGCACAGGAAAGTCCCCACAATGAAAACATCAGCAGTGCCGAGGTTAACAAGCTCTGACTATACTGTTGGACCCAGGGCCTCCATGGACTCCAAAAGCTGCTGGAAGTCAGGCTTGGCCCCAACTTAGAAGCTCTCAACAATGACGGAGTCAACCAAGTCAATTCTGCCTCTGGAGTGTTGCAGGCCACGGGGATTAGGAGGGATTTAGAGACTTGCCTACTTGGGCATCTTAAAGTCTAGGCTGAACTTCTGAAGTGCAGTTATATGCCCAGCATGAGTACTCCTGACATCTTAAAGAGACAGGTAGGCCTTACTGGACAATCTAAGAACATGATTCTTAAAACTATTTTGGCAAAACACTACAGAACAAATGGTGTACACCATGCAGTTATCAAATATTCAGACTAATGCACCGCAAGCAAATACATTTGACACTGCCCTAATATCTCCAGGATTCCTGGTTTGAATGGAGGAAAGACAGAAGTTGAAGCGTTGATACAGAACAAAACAACTCTCAGAGTTTTCCCTCAAAGCTAGAGTTCCATGAGGGAAGAACTTAAACAGAAAAGAAACTCAGGGTCAATGATCCAAGCAATTATGTACTTCCTGATCCTTGCCCTGATTGCATGCTATCTGACTCTCTGACCTCACAGGACTCCTCCCTGGCCAGTAGGAGGGCCGAACTGAGCCTGAACGTGGGAATATATGGTGATCTGCAAAATAATGATGAGTCACTTATCAATCTGAGTTTATTTATCCACAGTTCCACCTGGAAATTCTGACTATAGTTCTGACCCATGGTGGAAATACATGGAGCATCCCAGTCTGATTCACTCATAAATTCAATCCACATTTAATAATTACACCCAGGGCACCGTGCTCTTGGAGAGCATATTCCCTCCTCAATAAAATCACAATGATGCCAAGAAGAATAACATGCACCCAACTGACTCTTATACACAGAATCAGTACAACAGTCATTGTAAGAACAAGACCTCTTTTAGGTGGGAAGATCAAGAAACCTCCATGGAACAAAAAAAAAAAAACAGCATTTGAATTGGATCTTGAAGAAGAGATGGGATTTCAGCAGGTAAAAATGAGAACAACCACAATACCAGACAGACTATTACTGAATAAAGGGTGATAGAAAACACAGGGCAAATCTGACAGGAGAGTCTGGGAGGCCTGCAACTTGACTGGAACTGAGGGGGAATGGAAGGCAGTCACAGAGGCGAGACAGGAACACTGAGCTGCCATGGAGAGAGACATGGATACCCGTAGAATCCTAGACGTGAAGACAGGTCTTAATTAGTCAAAAGAAAGCCAGTGGAGGTTGGCTTGGTTGGTGGTGGAGGTATTTTTTAAACACACAGAGCACAGCCAGAGACACTGTGGACAAAGTAATAGACACGGGTGGGTGGAAAGAGAAGATGAAAAAGCAGAGTAAAGAGAGTGGGTAGGCCCTGCTTGGAGCATCGTCCTGTGTATGGAAGGGCCGCGGGTCGATTCCTGGTCAGGGCACAGACCTAGGTTGCGGGTCTGACCCCTGGTTGGAGCGCATGTGAGAGGCAACCAATCAATGTTTCTCTCTCACATCAATGTTTCCTTCTCTCTCTCATACCAATGTTTCTTTCTCTGTCTCTCTCTCTCCCTTTCTCTCTCTCTCCCATCTTCCTCTCTCTCTAAAAGCAATAAGAAATGTTATCAGGTGAAGATTAAAAATTAATAAAAAAACAGATGATTAGGTGGCTCTTCAGCACTCTAAGAGCTGAGTAATGAGACTGGACCAAGATCATGGGAATGAAAACAATGAGAAGGAAAAGCCCATGACCTGAACGAGAGGCTCATTTACCATGGGTGAGAGCAGAGAAGAAAAAGTTCAAGTTGAAGAAACACACAGGGCAGAAAAACAAATAAAGTGACTCAAAAGTCTGGATCCTGGCTGAGCGGGAGAATAGTAGTAATTATCAGACCTGACAATGGAAGAGAAGAGAAGACTGAATTGTGCCCAGATGATCCTCTGACTCAGAAAATGACAGCTCAATGCCAAGGTCATTCCTGCTACTAATATCTAAATATACTACACATACTCAGTTCCTGAGCTGTTTCCTACATCTCAGCACCCTCTCTCCCCCTATCTAATTCCTAACTCCTGCGACACAGTCTCTCTGGGTCTATCTCCCTATGCCTGCTGCCCAGACTCCTGCTGATACAGCAGGAGAGTTACTGAGCAAGGCATGCGTGAGTGGCAGTTGCCTGATGCTCTGAACTCTGACCAAACTACCTGTATGGACTCTCTCACGCTCCTTTCTCCACTGGCTATGTTTCACCTGAAGTCACAGTTTTTACAGGTCCTTTCCCATGTTAACTTCCTTGAGCATTATCCTTTGTAGGATCACGTGTTCATCTGTGAGCTCTGCTCTAGCCAGACCACTTTGCTGCTCCTTCTGGTCCGCTCTGACATTCTACCCTTCATTGCAAAATTGCCCTGATGTGCTTGGGAATCTTGGAATATAAATGGGACATATTCTCATAGCTGATACAAATGTTCTTACTACTTTGAGAAATTATTCGTCACCACAAGTATAGGAAAATGCTTTTCAAAGGACTTGATTTTCTAGAAGATCTTTGGCTCTAAATATCAATATTGCAGAGGAAGCAGTAATATGCAGGACTGGTTATCCATCGGTATGTAAAAACGCATGCCTTGGTTTATCCCATCACTTTAACTTTTGCAACAAGTTAATTACCTGTCATCTTTCATTGCAAAGGTAGAAGAAGGACAACAGTCCTCTGATTCTATGTCAATGATCCTGAAACAGCTTCAGAATTAACCAGTCTTAATATGTCCTAGGAATGAAACAGGGACACAATTCAGCAGAAGATGCACCTGCCAACACAATGTTGCAACTGCTTAGAAGGCAACCTTCCCAAAGGGTGACAGCTACTCACCTTCCACCCCCCACACCGACAATCTATTATTAACAGCAAAGGTGGCAGTGCTGTTGGTGACTCATAAGTTTGCTGAGTCATGAAGGCTGAGCATGGGCAGTCTTGACTGAGGGAATCATTTGGTGGATTTAATCAATTATTGGGCTCATCAAATGTGATTACTGAGCCACATAAAAGTCCAAGTGAAAGAAGGCATCAGACACTCTAGAGGGGGAGGGCGGGCAAATAACTCCTTGTTTGCCTTGCAACAGAGAGAGGTCACTCTATTATCTACATGTGCGATGTCCACTTAACAGATTATCTCATATATGCTTGTGCCCTGGGTTGTCTTCCTCCTGATACCCAGAATATTTTTGAGCCATTGGTCCCTTTGAGAAAGAAAAAGCCTAAAGAGTCATCAATAAGCAGGCTGACAGCTCTCTGTGTATGTGTATGGTAGTGGAGCTGGTGTTAGAGGGATGGAGCAAAACGGTAAAAGGGCTTGTGGACATGGACAATGATGTGGTGACTGTAGGGGGAGGGGACATAAGTGGGATAAATGGTCATGGAAAAAATGCAATTAAAAAAACTTGGAAAAAAAAGAATCAGCAAGACATTAGTGGGGAATACCTGAGGGAGGGGAGGGGAGTTGTGTAGAGATGGATAAAGGGAGAAAAATGGGGACAACTAATAGCACAACAACAAAATACAATAAATAAATAAGGAAATAATAAAACTAAAAGGAAGAGTCAGCAAGACATACATTTTTAAAAGAATTAAAAACATGAAGAAAACAGAGAGAAGATTCTGGACCTGAAAAAGCCCGCACTTTCAAGCACCCTGCAGAATAAGCAGTGCTGTGGGCCATCTCTGTCTAGTGAGAGCGGGAAGCATGTACTGTTAGCTCTTCCCGACAGGCCTGGTTGTTCCCAGTGCCCTTCGCTGCTGACAGCTATGACAGCCCTCGCCATCTCCCATTATAACTGTTCTGTTCACATGCGTCTAGCCTACAAGCCTGTGTACCCCTTCACAGAGGCTCTTTCTTACAGGTCTTATTTCCAGTATTTACTTAAGTGCACGGCAAAATAGCAAGTACTAAGCCAACTTTAGTTGAATGGAAAGATTTTTTTTTAAGTGCTATTCAGGCGACTATCAGTATAATATGATTATCAAAAAGATGAGAGAGAGATGCCTTTGGCTAAATTTAATTGCCCACAGAAATTTAACTGCTACAGAATTTGTAGATGTATAAAATAAGTAAACCAGATGGAGCCCGAACCAGAACTTGTACTTAAGTTATCTTAACAGAGCTAGGATTAATAACAAACAAATCAACAGAAGCCTCCACAGTCTAAAGGTTTCGCTACCTGGTGTGGCTTAAGACTCCAACTCCTGATCATTCTGACCGAAGCATGTCTGTAGCCCAGACGTGTGGAAACCAGACATGTGTCTGCAGCGGTCCCTCAGGTATGTGGATGTATCTTCACTTTTACCTCTGCCTCCGACTGTGCTGACCAATTGCAGCATTCCCTAGCATACTGAAATAGGGGTGTGAGTGAGTGAGTGAGTGTGAGTGTGTGTGTGTGTGTGTGTGTGTGTGTGTGTGTGTGTGTCGGAAACACTTCTAACATAGCTTCAGCTTATAATACCATGTCCGGTAGCAATTCCTTTCCCCAGGGGCAGCCCAGAACTATTACATTATTTCTAGGTAGTGGTTATTATTTTGTACGTGGTCTGATAGGCTTCCTCAAAGATATAAACTTCTCAAAGGCAAACCTGACAACTCAAAGCTGCAGCTGTATGAAAAACAGCCTGATGAGACTTTCACGGAAAAGCAGGGCTCCTGCGTCACCCTCTCTAGCTGTCAAATTTCCATTTCACCGCTTCAGCAAATCTCCTGGAACAAATGGCCCCTGTGAATAAGACTCATTCACGGGGCACGAGGATGGTTCCTCTTCCTCGTGTTGATTTAAAGCCCAGCCCAGTTAAGGTTTTCTGCAACAGGGTGATGTCCCTGGTACCCAGGCATACCCAGTCAAGAGTAGTTATCATCCTTCTGGTTGAAATTCTGGTCTTGGAAGAGATGTGTACATTTCCCTTAATGTTAAAGGGAGACTCACTGTCATCAAAACATCCTCTTGGGCTACTAGGATCTGCCTGGTACTTCATGACATATTTAAAGAAAGACCTCAACCTCGGTTGAGTTGTAATAGGATGATGATGACTTTGAAAGTTAGTGGATTTTTTTTCTTCAACATGACTTTGAAAGATGAATAAGTACATATGTGAAATGAAATCAAGCAGCAAAAAAAAAAAGTTTAAACAAAGGTAGATTGTTTTTGTATCCTGGCCTGTCTTTGCCCTGATGTCCAAAACAAACTTATGAGATCTCAAGTTTTTAATGTAATATATGTGTTATTTAGTTTTCCTTCATGAAGCCACCAGCTTTTTTTTTCAGACTAATTATTAACCGGAGACTAATTCCATAACAACATTTAGAATTCAATTAAACAGCTACGTCCATACTAACATGCTTGTCCCTAATGTGTAAAAAAAGCGAAACAAAACACAACTACTCCCAGTCCAAATAAAGCATCCAACAGACAAGCATACATTCAAACAGATCAGCATCTGACAGAGGGACCAAGATATCCTGAAAAGTGTCTACCATTCACCAATGAGGTACCCACGTACTCCAAATTTACAGATCCTGGGAAAAGGTCTCAAGCAAGGTCATTCTGAAAGAGGCTGAAGGCTTGGTGCATGAAGAGCCCCTCAAATTCTGTAACACCCTTCCATCGAGAGATGCAGTCTATGCCTCTGCCTCTCAAATCTGGGCGGCTTCTGTGACACCTTGGCCAGTGAGATACAGAAGTGACACCGCCAGTGAAGAACCAGCTGCTCCAACTCCTTGTCTCTGGGAACACACGGGCTAGGATGTCAGCTTCCCTATGCGCTACCCTGAACCCACTGAGCAGTAGGAAGCACAAGCTCCATGCAGACACCCCAGGGGATGTAAGCCATGCAGAGAGAGAGAAAAAAGCAAGGAGCACTAGGCCCCACGCTTGTGAGTGAAGAAGCAGCCTTAAAGTGGACCACCATCCCCCAGCAGCCCCAGCTAACACTGGGGGGGGTGGGGGTGGGGGTAGGGCAGATTCAAACCACTCAGAGAAATCCTTCCTGAATTCCTGACCCATGAAATTGTGAGCAAATAAAATCTGTTGTTTTGAGCCCTAAGTTTAAGGATGGTTTGTTACTCAATGACAGACTAGTAGAGATGGATCTATCTCATATGAAAATATGTGGGTGGTTAAAAATAGAGTCCAAACCAATCCTCTCTTAATTTGAACTTTACATGACTTCAGTGAAGCGGGTGCAGGACAGTCTGGTTTGTTTATTTTTTTACGTCAACATAATAAAAAAATGCAACAGCAGTCATGTCAGACGTGCAAAAATATGCTTTCAAAAGTAATCGACATAGTCATTTGAAACTTGACGGGTTTGAGCAGGTCTCTTGTAAGACTCCCTCTTGCTGCCCTTTTATTTCTCCTTAAAGTAAAACTGAGGCGACTTGGAACCACCTCATGCCCCAGGTTAACTATATGTGAAAGTGATAAATGACCTTTTACTCTTGAAGACTATTATGCCCTCTAACTTAAGTGATTAATTTTCATCCTGCTCAGTGCTTCATATTCAATTACTACCTTGAGCCCTGTGAACCTGAATAAGATAAAATTATTTAACCATCTGTATAAGCTCAACATATTTTGAAAAGTATAGCAGCCTCTAGGAAGCTTTAAAGTTTAGTCTATTTTCTCTCAATGCTTGTGTACCTGTATAATGCATATCAAATTAATACACCACTACTTTGGACTACTGACTTTATTTGGGAGCCATAGGACATAGGAGTCTCTGCTATGAGGTGATAATCAAAAATAGGCTTTCTAAAATAATTGACACAGTAATTTCAAACTTGATCATTAGAAAAAGTAATATTAAAGTGGTCATCTGAAAGGTACCACTTGTTGATACCTGTTGACATTCTTATTGCATCGGTGATTCTTGACCTGAATGTGATCTGTTTAAAGCTGTACCACCAAAGTCAAATGCAGTACAATCAATAAAAAGCAGACACAAGCCTTTACACTAGAGTGCGGGCTTTGAATGACTGGTGAACAAAAGGTCTATGCAACTCTATTTGTTTGCCATATGCTTTCCAAACTCTTCTCAATAAAACACTGATAGAGGGTGATGATGGATGATACTCTTCTTTATCTGTTTAAAGATTTTATGTATTTATTTTTAGAGAAAGGGGAAGGGAGGAAGAAAGAGCGGGAGAGAAACATCGATGTGCGAGAGAAACATCGATGGGTTGCCTCTCGCACACCCCCAACCCAGGCATGTGCCCTGACCGGGAATTGAACTGACAACCTTTTGGTTTGCAGGATGATACCCAACCAACTGAGCCACACCAGTCAGGGCAGATGATACTCTTCTTTAAATCATCCTTTCCAGTGTGAAATCAAAAAGACCATCACTGCCCTTCAAGAAATTTGAACCTATACTTTGAACTTAACACCACTTTGTCAGTGAACCAGGCAAAGGAGAACTCAAACACTAAAAAGTACAGTTAAAAATCCGTCTGTGCTCCCATCCATAAACCTTCAACACACACCACCACCCCAGCCCAGCCCCTCTCTGGCCAAGGTTTTAGTAAAATCACCGGACAGCTCAGCAGTAACAAGATTTTTAGTCCACCAGGGCCACTGTCATGGGAAGAGACACTTACTGCGCCACACTAAATGCCTACGATCAATTTTTAATCACAACAGCAGTAGTGATCAGAAGAGAAAGCAAGCAACTCGCTGAGAAGGAACCAGGAGACTGTTTATTACAAATGAACATCTACCAGGAGCCAAATTTACAAAGAGTTGTGTCCCAAATGACTCAACCAACCAGCTCCCCTTTCTCAGAAAGAGGCTCTTACCTCTGGGACGTTTTCTTATATTTCCTCCTGTAGGAAAAGAAGCATAAACACATATCAGGAAAGGGTTGGCGGTAGGCAGTGGGTTAGAAAAAGCTTCGGCGGGGATGGGCGCAAGGGAACACTTCGCCGAAGGTGCTCTCTGTGAGGCTTGGGGGTCTCACGGTCCAGTTTGAAGTTTGGGATTATTGTGTTATTTTGTGGCCAGGTGCATAAATCATAGCCTTATCAGCGACAAACAGCAGCCCAAGAGTTCAATGGCTCTACCCCCTATGTTTTTCCCTTTCCCCTGAGAAGGCACTGTTGCATCTTGGCTGAGGTCAAACTTTAAAGACAGCAAGATCCAGGTTCAAACCTCAGCCCTTCTATTTATCAGATTCATGGGGCTGTTGAGGAGTAAGTGACCAGCAAGCTTATAAAGCATTTCTTTTGCTGGCATGTATTAAATAGTCAATAACTATTCGCTGTTTGTATTGTCACAATTGTTACTATTGCCCACATTGGCTAGCACTGAAGTCCCTTTAAAGTTGTGCCTTTTCAAATGTATATATATAATCATGCAGCTAAACCATATGATCAGACATACGGGCTTCAGAAAAGGAAGAAGGGAGGAGCGGGGACAATGAGAAAGTCTAGAAGGGGAAGCCGGAAGCCATGAGAGCAGCATTAGCACTGTGCTGTGGACTCAGTCTGGAAGGTCACCTCCCAGGAGGCAGGAGTGACTGAGCTCTGCGCACCTCTGCTCCTTACAGTGCTCATTTAGCCTCGGGCAAGGACATCTGCATCTGTCGAATGGGCATAACACCTACCCTGGCTAGCTCACCTAAGTCATAGTGGCTAGCCCATTCCAGGGGAAAGTGGCCATACAAGTTTATTTTCCCAGTATCCCAGTGCGGTTCACATCCAAGTCAGGTTTTGCAGACTCTGAAGACTCTCAGGAGAGTTTTAATAGGTTCTTCACTGCAGGGGATTAGAGGAAAAGCATCCTCAGAAAGTGCCATGCTTCCCAGGGGGCCTTAGTTCCACACCTACTTTCCCATTACAGTCACTGCACCCAGGAAGCCAAGCCACTGATGTGCTAATAGAACCGTATGTCACATTTCTAAAAAAGAAAAAAATTGCAGCTGTTTCCAACCCAGGCTCCCTCTAACCTGTTACATCTCTGCTCAAGTGAAGACATCCGCGGCAGGGGTAGGTGTTAGGTGAAGCAGCAGCACACCACACGGGGCCCCCAGGGGGATCCTGCCGGATGTGCAGAGGTCTCCGTTAATCTGAAGGAAGCGCACCAATGACAACCGTGACCCCAGGGTAATGGGTTAATAGGCCACTTCTTTTCTTTTCATTTGTAAGAACTTCCCACATTTTCTTTTTAAAATGAGCACTATGAATAGAATTAGAAAAAAAGCATAAGCTATTCATACACCTATATATACCTAGCCACATATATAGATATACATACATATATAGCACTGCATACAGAGATGTTTGCATGTGTGAATTGCATCACGTAAGTAGGGAGGGGGTGAGCTAACTGCATTAGCTATAAAGCGGGAATAATCAGAGCACCTCTCTCAGGAGCTTGTGGTGAGAAATCAATGAGATAACCCCACTCCCTGAACGTCAGCTCCCCAAGGGCAGGTTCTTTGCAAGCTTCCCCACTATACCCACAGTGTCTAACACAGCGCCTTGCATTTCCTGCAAAAGCTGTGATGCACGTGTGCTGCCCATCCACTCTCACACACACACGGACACTATCACCAGTGACAACACACACTCCCCAGGCAGTAGCCAAGGGCAGTAGCAGTTTCATCGGCAGGCCCTGAGCACAGGGGCGAGCTGTGGGTGTGCCCATGTTCTTGGTCCTCATGAGAACTGCCGTCAAATGAACTGGGCTAAGGAGTCTCCAGCAGGGCCAGAAAATAGCCCATTGAGAGTGCAAAGACCAAAGGTAAGGGGGAGGGAGCACCAGCCAGACGGATGCCCTGGCTTCTACTCAGAAGCCCAACTAGTTCTATCAGCAGAGGGTGTCTGCAGAGGCTAGAAGAAGACAATGGTTGCCCTTGGCTCCCACAGAATTCTCCCAGCATTTGCTGAGGACCATACAAAGGCACCTGTGGGAGTGCCAAGAAAAATCAGAGGTGAACAAATACAAGAATGGCTCCCGTTTTCAGCACCTAGTGGTAATGCACCGCTTCATATACATGCTTCTCCTCACAATAACTCTAAGATTCACTCTCTGAAAGAATCTGAATTCTGAAAAAGGAAGTTAAGACATGTACCTAAAGTGTTGGTTTATTATAACAACCAATGGAAGGGATGGCTAAAGAAGCTTTGTGAAAGAGGTAGTCTTGATTTGGGTGGGCTTCCACAAGGAGAAATATGTAAGTACGAGGCAAGCAGGTAAGGAAGGTATGTCTACTAGCCTCACCCCAGCGTAGCCCAGCCCAGCCCAACCCAACCTGATATGGAGGGAGATAGCAGGTAATAAGGCTGTAGGCAAAGTTTTCCAAAGTAATAATATTCATACTTATATTTTTTAAAGATAATACCTGGGAAAAGAGGCAACCTCTTACATTGCCTTGTATTATCTTTGATTATGTGGGAAGGCAAAAGGGCTCTGGGCTATGATAGACCTGGTCCAAAAGCCAGCTTCCCCTCCTTTCTAGCTGTGAGACCTCAGGCAACCTCTATGCAAAATCAAACTTTAGTTTCCACCGCTGTAAAGTAGAAGCAATTAACTCAGAGGACGTAATGTACTGAATCTGCCGGGCACTGTGCATACCATATAAGGGGCATTCTAAACATTTTAGGTCCTTTGGCCCCTTGTTTTGAGCTTCTCGAGATCAGGGGTCTTATCACATGGATCTCTGTATCTACCCCAAGGGCTTGCACATGGTTGGCACATAGCAATGCCTATTGGCCAAATAAGTGAATCATTTGTGCCTGCCACTCACACCTATCAAAATATGGGTTGTGCATTTGGCAGACCCAAAGAGAGGCCAAACATCTGATTTTTCAGTCCAACTCACCTTCCTGACATTCACTCCCCACCTACACAGATACATTCTTGGCCTCACAAGTCCTGAAGTTCTCCCTCCCCATCTTGTCCCACTGAAACACAGAGAGCCCCCAAATCAAGTAAGACCCAATTCAAAGTGTCGTAAAGTGTTGTTGTGCTGGAGTTGGAAGGTCAGCACCTAAATCACAAGAACAAAATGCAGATCCATGGAAACTACCCTACTGTAGGCCCTACTCAGCTTTCAGTTCTCAGGTGAGACATCGCTTCCTCCTTTAAACTTCCTGGGGCCTCCCAGACCCAGCAACACCCCTTTTGTGTGTCATTGCATTTATCACTCCCGAAAGTTATGATCTGTTCATTCTGGTGGCAAAAATGATGGCTGGTCCAGTACCTGCTACTGTTTCTCCGTTGTCCAACACAGTGCTTGGCAAATGCCAACTGTTCGTTTGCTGTCATGGAATGAATGAATTTTATGAAACTAATCCCAAAAAATGCTTTCTTTCTACTCATGTCCCCTCAGTTTGCTGATGATTTGTAACAAGCAGCGAAGACACCTCCTACAGACCTGCACTTTACTTTGTATGTGATGGAAGGAAGGCTCAGAGAGGTTAAGTAACCTGCCTAATGACACAGAACCTTCAAGCAGTTGAGATGGAAAGCAAACTCAAGCCTTCGAAGAAAATTGGAAAAATTAGGCAAAGAAGTCAAAGGGTGCCAGGAGAAAACGCAGACCCCAGACAGAAACCAACAAAACCAACAACAATAGAACGTACTGGGTTCTTTCCATCCAAACACAGGAAATGAGCTGGAAAAGAATCCCGTTTATTTTTGGCCTTTTGTTTTTAAAAAAGTCAACAGAACATACCCCTGACCCATACCCTGAAAGACCAAGGGAATATTTTTAAATAGTCTGTTTTGGTGTTTCAAACTTAGTTTCACTGTATAATTTTTTTTTAATTGAAACAGCACATTACTCATCTCAAGATTCATGGAGCTAGTTGGAGCTGATGTAGACAGGAAGGAGTGACCGGGAGCTGCTGTGCTCTGGGATCTAGCAGAACCCTCAGCATCACAATCAAACAGGGGCGGATCGTGCTCGCAGGGCCAGGCTAAGAAACCTGTGTCTGTAGGGGCCTAGAGCAGAGCTTTTCCAACTGTGCCCCAGAAGGATCTCTGCCCTTCACACGCACAGGCACATGTACATATGCACACACAGTGATGGTTGGTTTGATTGTTTAAGGAGAAGCATTACAGCACAATGCTTAGGATCACTTGCCTAATCCAAATATGTTCCCCAATGTATTGTGCCCAATAAGCCATCTACATTGCAGCAACTTGAACCTCGTTCGTTCCCAACCACCCGTCCCCTCGTCTGTAAAATCTGGGTAACAATAATGCCTGCTCACAAGGTGAGGTGAGAGCTGAATGGAAAATGGACCTAGTTATTTACATTTAGCTAGATTAACATGGTGCTGGGTATCCAGTTCATGTCCAAGAGAGAGTCAGCGATTGCGTTAGCAACCACAATATGAAATAAATAACAATGGTATTGTAACTCCATAGGTTTCCAAATCTTGTTCTGGGAGAAAAGTCTTTCATTGATTTTTTTAAGAACTAAAGAGAAAAGGCTGAAGATTGGTTTCTAAAGTGGAAAAGTGAATACCTCCAATTCTTCCTATCTTAAATACTTGAGCCACAGAGAAAGTGGGTGCTAATCTCAGTGCTGCTAAGAGAAGGAGCTGAAACCCTGCCCATCCTCCCCCAGCCCCTCCATGCCCAAGGGACCCCGCAGGCTGTACACTAAGACTCCCACATGCCAGTGGTCCCCGGTAGCTTAGCAGAACCATGCACTTGCCTCTAATTTGACATTTCCCCTCTAATTTGACAAGCTGGGGCATCGCTCTGACAACAGAAAAAAGAAAGTAAAACTGGGTATTTAAAAAGTGGACTCCATAATAATCCCTAGAATTATCTAAAATTATCTTTCAACAAAGATCCTGTTTATCAATAAATCCCTAAAAACTGAAACCCCATGAGTTGCTCACACAGAATCCCTAAGCTTCCTCCGAAAGTTGTAACTCCATGCTGAGATAACGGGTGCTAGAACAAGAATTATTGATTGACCCATATCCACTTACCTCATATGCAAATTAAAAGACTCCTGAGTCTTCATTGAAAATCAATGTCTGTTTAAGTCCGGAATGTTTCTAGGGAACTGTGGGTTGCCCAAGAAGTGTCAAACGGGGCGGGCATGTATACATGTGACGCTCATGTACAGAGCAGGGGAAGTGATGAGCTCTAAAATCGACCCTCAAAGGCCTCAGTCCATGTACATCCTGCTGATCACATTCTGACTAGTGGATACTGAGACCAGAATATCATCAAAGGGCACAAAACACTCACCCTCAATATTTTAAAAGGTTCCCCAAAGCTCTCCACGACTGCGTCATCCAGCAAAAGCTTCTGGACCCTGACCTTCATTTTACCTCTCCTGGCCCCAGTCAGGGAGAGAAGGATGAAACTAAACCAGCATAAGGGATGATGGAGTCTATCCACAGCGAACTTAAACCTGCCTGGAGGCAGAGCAGAGACAGCAAGGAAATAGCCAAAAAAACAACAGTGAGGGGGGGAGCAAGGATGCTGTCAAGGGGCTTTATTAGCTTTTCGATGGCTAGGAGTTCTCAAAGTTCTGGGCACAACCACAATCAAGTGTAAGTTTCCTATACTCCCAAGTCAAACCGACGATTGGGGAATCACTCCTGATAGCCTGGACACCTGGGAGTCAATTAAGCACTGATGTGGAATTACCAAGTGCCTGGCAGTCTCTCACTTTCTAAAAGGGAGTATCTCTGAGTAAGAGCCATATGGGCGCTGCAATCGTGAGGTTTATAAATAGGCTTAATATTCAAACAAGCTGGCTTAGAAAAACCAAAACTTGTGTTCGGTCTCGAAGCTGACAGCAAGCTACCTCCCAGTTGGGCGCACAAGAAGGTTTCCTGGTTTGGGAAGCTGAATATGTTAACAAGGACACACAGGCACCGTGAGAAACCCACTTCTGCCTGGAGTGTTCTTCAGGGTTGCTGCCTAATGATGACTCACTCTGTTCCAGATTCCAGCAGGTCCCGTCTCCATCCTTCCTTCCTGAGCTCACTACTGCTGCAGATGTACCGACAGCTTCGGAAATTTTGGTTCTCAGTCCCGAGCCCCCTCGAAGGAGAGGAAATTGGAGGACAGACTCAGAAAAACAAAGACCGCAGCAAGACTCATGGAGTTAACTACATGTTCACAGAAGTTCAGGTCACGTGGGACTCACTTGTGGGAAAGTGGACCGAAATAAAATGCCACAAATACCTGGGAAATGAGAGAGGGTCTGAACGACCATCTGATCCTCTGGTTTTGTTTTTCATTGGCATGTGGGATGCAGACTGAACAGAACTGGATATCTCTAGAAACATCTACTGAATCTAAGTCATTTGTCTGCCCTACATGTAGCTGAGAATGGAAGGTCCTTATATGTTTCTTTCATTTCTACCAATGACTTCATTTCCATGACATGTACATTAAAACCTAGATTTGCAAAGCTATGTATATTAATTGCTTGATGGCCAGGCCCATTTTTTGAACAAGTAAATACCATGAGAAAGTACATATATAAATTGTGGTTTCCTGGTACATTCCAGCAACTTTAGGGGGAAAAAAGAAGACATTGGAACAAGTGAGAGCCTCTCTTCTTTTACTAATTTGAATATTTCCTAACTGATGAGCGACAGAGAAGAGAATGCATGTGAACAATGATTATATATTTTCCTGCTTGGCCAAAGATCCAAGGCAAGACGAGAGACAAAACATAACAAAATGACAGAAACTCACTTCCACCTGGAATAACCCAACAGTGAGGAAAGGGGTGTGTTTGTTTACATTTTCTCAAGAATTTTCCTGCTAGGTTTTCTACTGGGGGAAATTGTTCTACAGACGCACACCCTTTCATTCAGCCACTTACAAAAGGAAGATCATATTCAGGAACAGCAACTCCCGCGTACAAAACTCCAACACGCTTAAGCAAAAGCGAGGAGATGAAATAGAAATGAAGGAAGCCTTGGACAGTGTGGTTTGGGGGTGAGGACTGAGAACGAGAGAAGGCTAATCTGAAACAGATCTGTCAATAAGGTGATCAAGTTTTGACTCACTCCTGGAAGCAAACATGCTTGTATCTAGTGCCGGTTGGCGGGGCGGGGGGGGGGGGGGGGGGGGGGCGGGCAGTGAAAAGAGGAGAAACCTTTGAGGAGAAGGTCCAGTAGAAACTAAGCAACCCCCTAGGAAGCCCCTCCAGAACAGCCAATCTGTACCCTTTGCACAGGCCTGTCTCTTCCCTGCTCCCCCAGCCCAGCCCCATCGTCTGTCTGCAGACAGCTGGCCAGACCCAGAAATCAAATCTCCCAGTCATGCCTGCTTCTCTCCTGGGCCTGGATTAAACATTCCAGTGCTCGGATTACTGTCTAACAGGCCCCTCGTGGGGACCCCTCCCCAAAGAGAGCTGAAATCTCCCTCTGGCAAGCAAGATTTGTAAAGCAGACCAAGCACTGGATTTCCTTCCAGCTAACAATCTATTACTTAAGGCTGGACAATGAGCTAATCAGCAGCACCAGTGAGAAACGGTGGTAAGGTTTTCAGAGGAAGAAAACAGAAAGTAAACGCCATGCTTACAGAAGTCCAAGCAGCACTTTTTTACATAAATGATTTATCCCTCGATGCACATGTTTACAAGCACTTGCTGTGTTGTAAGTACAGCAGAACTGCGTGGGTGGAAGTGGAGGAGACTTTCTGTGACCTCCCTCCTGCGAGCCTGGCTCCTAGTTAGATAAACATCAATGACAAAGGGCTGAAAACAAAACATTTCTCATTTCTGTGACAACACTGCCAAAGTGGAGAAAAACCTGGAGGATAAAGACAAAAGTCTCACTCTTCGCAGCTTTATCCTTGGACTTAGGGCACGGGGAGGCTTTTTCAATTGAATTATCCTGAGTGCTGCTCCAGTGCATCCTCTACGTTGTTTTCCCCCAAGAAGATGTAGCCAGAACAAAAACTGTGACTTCTACCCAGTGGAACTTCAGCAACCAGTCTAATTTTTCTAAGCCTTTTCTATCTACTCCAGGAGTGCCCCATTCCCTTCCGAAGTCCTTCCTCCCAAGCCTTATCAAGAACCATAGCATTTTGCTCAGATGTGGTCTCTAAAACAAGCAGCAGCAAATAAGCAAACAAGTGCATAGGTGCAAACAACAGTGGGAGGCAGGGTGGGGAACGAAGAAGGTAAAGGAGCTCAAATACATGGTGGCAGAAGGGCAGGCTTTGGGTGGAGAGCACACATGGAGTACACAGATGTTGGAGTGGAAAGTTGTACACCTGAAACTTATGTCATGTCACTAACCCATGTTATCCCAATAAATTGAATTTCCAGAAAAACCTACTTGTAGCAGAAAGCAGCTTGTGGCCATTTACCATTCCCGGTGAATTTGAGCTGCTACAACAGCCCCTCGGGATCAGAAGTCCTTCCTTGTCCCTCTGAAGGCTTCCCTCCCAGTCACAGCATCTGAACACAGATGCTGTAAAGGTTACCAATTTAAGTATGGCAAAAACGAGGCCAAAATCCACAACAGAGAACAACAACAACAACATCCAGTGAGCAGATGCGGTTCTTGGGGCCATGCAAAGCGCTCTGCTGTCACCCAAGCCCGGCTGGGCATTGGAACCGCACTCTCCTGAGCTGCAGTGCCTGTCACTGAAAACACACCATGGCGCCCCAGGAAGGGGTTTGAACAATTCTTTCCTTCTTTAACCATTTCGGTCAGTGGTCTTATAGACAAAATGGTGATTTTAAACAACATTTACAAAGCTCGATTTACAATCATTCATCCTTAGATTTCTCAACGGAACTACACAGACCCCTATTCATGAAAGCATTCACAGTTCCTCACAGTTAGCAAACAGGGTTTCCAAGTAACAGCCACCTGGAACAAGATCCTACACTTTGGGGGCTGGGCTAACTGATAGGTAGTGTAAGGACCCCTTGGAGTCATCCTGAGACAAGAGTCAGAGGGGTAGAGACAGAAAAGTGGGGGAAGGAGGATCGGTCTGAGCTTGAACTATTCATAAGGAACACCTGGAAGTAGCTTTCAAAGATTAGTCTTTCGCTGCCAGATATGCTCAGCACGTCTCTGGAGCAGCAGCTTCCAGACTTTTTCTCATGGCACACAGAAAGAGTCACTAGAATTCTGCGGCACACCAAAAAATGTATTTTTTGCCAATCTGACAAAAAAAATAGCTATAATTTTGATCCATTCACACCAGACAGCTGTTGGTGTATTGGCTTCTGTCTTTTTTTTTTTTATTTGACAACCTAAAGGAAAAGAGGTCAGTGCCCCTGACTAAACAGTCAGGCATTGCATGTTTTAGAAATTCTCGCAGCACGCCGGTTGAAATCGCTGCTCTAGAGTGTGGGAGAAGTCTTGGTTATTTAAGCATTGTGGTTGTTTGGACTCCGGATAAACAGATTTTAAAGGTCTTTGGATATTCAATAGTGACTTTCAACTAAACACTCAACGCAGTCTCATGGTGATTGCCTAACAGGGGTGTCCAATCTGCGGCCCGTGGGACATGTGTAGCCCAGGGTGGCTGTGAATGCAGCCCAACACAAAACGTAAATTTACTTAAAACATTATGAGATTTATTTGTGATTACGTGTTGCAGTGCATTTAATGTGTGGTCCAAGACAACTCTTCTTCCAGTGTGGCCCAGAGACACCAAAACATTCGACCCCCTCTGGTCTAAAATCTCACTTCTCTGGTGGTCTTAAGAGGAAGAAAACCTGTATATGGGCAGAAAAGGCTGACTGTTGGGTGCCTGCAAGAGGCCCTTTGGAAGAGGGTGGAAATGGAGGCAAGAAGAACCATTTTTGGAAGGCCTTAAAGGGCCAGAAAGGGCTTGAACCTAGCAGGGCCGTGGACTGTCCCCAGAGACAGAGGCCAGTGCATCCATCAGAGGGCAGCTGTGGAGCAGCAGCAGGAGGCTGTGCCCACCAGCCAAGCCCAGACAACAGGACAGCCCCCTGCAGGGTCTAGGGAGCCTGCGCCCAGCCACACTTGACCAGGTCCCTCTGAGGTGGGCTGGGCTCCTGGCTCTGGGTCTTGCTACCCGACTATTGTCCGGGAGTCGCCAGAAGGTCCGTGATGGGAGCCTGATCCCGTTTGGCTTCTTGGATCATGGTCTTTCTCGGCTTTTGGGATACTGAAAATGACCCTGCCTGTCCCCCAGGTTTCTGTTTCTGCTTCAAATCTGTGTTTGGTGGGCATGAGACCAAAGAGTCAGTATAAGGGTTCCAAGCAAAGCAATGTCCATTGATTGCTAGCTGGTCTTGCCCATATGTTGAACAAGTAAATGCCAAAGAGAAATACACATGAACCTATATATTTTATATACATGTGAAAAGTGAAAAACCATGAACTGGTGTCTTTTGGCACCTTGTGTCAGACCATTTAGGGGGATCACACTAAACTGTGTTTTCTCTACTTGTAAAATTTACAGGAATATTAATCTAGCATCATTCAGACATAAACACACACATACGCCCACATGCACACATTATATATGCATATATTTTATCTTTGTACTTTGTTGGGCTATACATCACATCTCAAACCCAGACCTTTCCTCTGACCTCCAGGACCACTTTTAAACAGCTGCTGCCATCCCCACATCTCCTCCAGGACATCTTCTAGGCCACTCTATTCAATACATCCAAACCTGAAGTCCCGATCTCTGGCTCTCCACTCCTCCTGTTCCCACCCACAACCAGACCTGCCAACCTGCCCCCCAACCCCTGCCAGTGATCCTGATCTGAGTAAATAACAGCCCTTGGGGACTCAAGCTAAAAACCTGGGAGTTATCCCAGATCCCACTGTCTTCCTCATCCCCCATGTCCAAGTCCTATTGAGTCTACCCCCTGGAAAGCTCTCAAACGCCTCCCTGTAGACCGACCACGGCTCCCTATTGCTATGGCTCCTGGTCTAAAAGATGAGGCACGATCTGTCCCTCCCTGGCTGTGTCTTGCACTGTCCTGTCTCCACACTGTCCAGGCTGCAGCCACTTGACCTTCTTTTGATTTCTCAGAGGTGCTATGTTTCTATGGCTCCATGCACACACTGTTTTCCTAGGCTTCGAATACCTTTGGACACGCTTCAACTCGTTAGTTACGTGATACCTACTTATTCTCCTTCATATCTCAGTTTAAATCTCACTGCTTCCGAGAAGCCTTCCCTGATTCCTGGACCAGGTTTGGGCCCTCTTTTGTACATCTGCACAACACTCATCACAGGGAATAATTATTTGCGGAATTATATGTTTAATATCTGTCACTACCTGTAGGCTAAATGCTCTGTAGGGATGGAGCCCCCTGTCTTGCTTCCCACAGTATCCCAGTGCCTGGCACATGGTAAGTACCGGAGAGATGTCTGCTGAGTGAATGAGTGATAAATGCACTTATGCAAATATATAAATAAAACTCATTACCATCATCATAAGTTAGGTCTTTTTGATTGAATTATTCTCTTAACCCTTTTCATAATTTCACAACCTAGGAACATCTAGGTTTTTCCTCCATTCATGAAGACTCATTTATTTTGGTTAATAAGCATTGTCAAAAGATCTTTAAATAAAGAGTACACACCAATACACCTGAAGACCACCCACACTTCACATGGATTCGGTATACCTCCTCCAGAAAGAGTGTTTCATTCATTGTGGAATTCATTTTTTATTACTAATGGGAAATGGTGGTCATCATTCCCAAGGCTGTTAGAGACCATTTTACATGCCTCATATTTTACAATTATTTCTCTTTGTCGTTTCTCAAAAAGCCATGAGGTACGGAGGTCATCTAAGCACTTTCCCTCCAAATGGGGAAACTGGAACCAGGGAAAATAGTTTTCTATGAGTCCGAGAAAATTAAAGATAGAAAACTGAGCTAGAACTGCAGAAAGCCCTCTGCCCAGAGTTGCCTCCCAACCAACAGAGGCTGTAAAGCTTGGTCGAAATGATAAACACTTTGCTGCTAACACTGAGTTATAATTAGCTAACTTAGCATAACCAAATTATGATAAGCAATTAATGATGTATTAATAGACTGCATTCAAGTACGGAAAATTTCATTCTACACATAGGAACCTACTTACTTTTTTTGATATTCACCTCTATCTCCCCTTTAATATACATTAAGAAAATATTTCAGGGAGACTTAATTGACCTTTATTAGGAAAAGCAGACTCATAAGCAATCCCTCAACTAAAAATGTCTGCCTTCTCTGAACCCTCAGATAGTGTCAATATCACTTATTGAGCAATTAAATCTTACTCAGCCTTTTATTGGTATTTTTAATTTTTCACACATATATAAAATTATCTTGTCCCCCTACCTAGACTCAAAGTTTCCTGAAAGTAGGGCTTTTTGTTTCTTCTGGTATTACATATCTCTTCAGAAACTCCTAGTACCTGATACATAATAGGAGCCCAATAAAAATATGCTGAGCCCTCTGACATTTCCAATTAAATGGGAAGGTGGAAGGACCAATTAATACACTAAAATATGTAACCTGTGGGAAATAAACCATAATTTTTTAAACTATTCTTTTGGAATTGCTTTATTAGTGAGAATCAGGTCGAGCCCCTAGGTCATCTGTTCACAGCTGCTCCGACATTCCGGAGGCCATGCCAAATCAACAAGTCTAAGCCCAAGTTTTCCAACCTGCTTTCCCCGAGCCTCCTCTTCCCTCCATGGTCCCTAGCAAGGCAAGTGGCACCGGACGCTTTAAGACATCCAAGCCAAAGCCAGCTCGGGGGACAACTTCTCCTCGCTCTCTGCTCCAAAACTACTTCTGTCGATGCGCGTGTCAAATGTGCCCGCTGCTCTCTCCTCATCAGGGGCACTGCCCCAATTCAGGCCATTTCTCCAAATGGTCTCCAGGCCTCCATTGTCACCTCCCATCTCTGCACCCCACACTTCTCCCAGAATAGACATCCTCATTTGTTTACTCTTCAACTTAAAGTCTTTTAACACTCCCTTATAAATTAAGAAATAAAATGCAAACTCCTTGAAATCTCATGTATCAAAAAAAAAAAAGAACTCAGAAGGATGTGAGCAGGGAGTGCCATGAACATAACACATCCTTGTGTAATGTAGTAAAATGTGTTCAGATACTTTCCCTCCTTAAACTCTAAGAATATGTAATTTTGAGTAAAAGAGCAAATGTTTTAAAAATTCTGTGTACCACTTGCTCGCCCATGCCTTCATTTCCAACATTATCTCTCACTCCTCCCAGATGCGCCAAGGCCCTCCAGGCCTCTGAGCCTTTGCACACACTGTTCCCTCCATTCGTGAACTCCTATTTACCGCTCACTATTGTACTAGATGGGCTGCAAGAAGACACCACACAGCTACCTTTAGAGGAAAGTCCCTACAGTTCTTGGAGAATGAGTTCTAAGGGAAGTAACCCTGTTACCTGAACAGCTAATAGACCAGGGACCAATCCGAGGACCATCTCCTTCTGAGGTGACCCGGGAGATTTCTGCCCAATAGCTCCATGCTGAATGACAGCAAATAGACCCAACCACACCCTGTCCTTTGGGAATTATCAATGAGAGGTGAACACAGAGAAGGGCACGAGGACTCTTTCAGGGAAACCAAACACAACGCAGCCCCCTGACTGGGTGGAGTAGCTGGAACAACAGACAGAGCCACAGAAACAATGGCAGCCACGAGAGCCTCAGGGGACCAAGATTTCCACTCCATCACCTCCCCTCTGCTTCTCCTTGAACATTGGCTGGCCTCACTATGTCCTCTCATAGAAAGGTCTTCTCCATGAAGTGGGACGTGGAGCCAGGGCAGCCACCAGGAAAGCCCAGAAGAAGCCCCCCTCCCATGGCCAATAGAGAAACCTCCAGGAAAAACTCTCTTGTTCCCATGCACGTTCTGTGCCCCCTGAAACTGGCTACTGGTACCCACAGAGCGAAATTGTCTGATTGGCCAGTCCTGGATCTTTGGGCCCACCCCTGTGGCAGGGAGCAGGGGGTGGAGCTGGGGAGAAGGGTGTGTTAGCATAATAAGGGGGTAGGAAAGCTTGCTGTTTAGATAAAAACTGTAGCCCTTATTTGTTACCCTAATAATCGACACCTCACTCACATTTATAACACCACTTCAAAACTAGGGGAAAAAGTGTCACATAAGCATACACGGTGTTACACTGACTACTCCATAGTGGCTCAGAAAGAATACATGATAGCTCAACTATAATTGTGACAGCTCAGAAAGAATACATGATAGCTCAACTATAATTGTGACAGCAAGTGCCCAGGAAGGAGTGAAACCTGTTCTCTGCTTTCAATTTTATTTTTCAGCACAGAAATACCTTTTTATTGTCCTAGAGCAGGCAGGCAAAAGAAAAACTCTTGGTCAGGACCCAGGGTACAAGTCATGCTTGGAACCCACGGAGCCATGAGGCTCCCCTACGTCAGCAGAGGAAGAAAGTATAGGCATCTTCCGGTCAAGATGGAAGCTCAGGTAAACACGCCTCACCTCCATGCACAACTATAGCAAAAAATACAGCTTCACTACAAAGCAAACATCACCCAGAACAGTCAGATAATCGAGCCGTGTGGAAGCCTGACAACCAAGGATTTAAAGAAGTCACATTCATCCAGACGAAGAGGAGGGGCGGAGACATGGAAAGGCACAGAGTTGCGGAGTGGCACAGAGAGGCATGGAGACCGAAACAGGTGGTCCCACATCCACGTGTGGTGGGCAAAAAATGGGAGGGATGCCTCCAGAACAAGGGATCCCTTCCCCAGTACAGACCACCTAACTCAGGTCCCAGCACCAGAAAGATAAATCTCCATAACTTCTGACTGTAAAAATCAGTGAGGGTTGGGCTGGTGGAAGAAATTGCATCCTCTTAAAGGACCCACAATGGACTTAGGACTCACACAGACCCACCCCTCTGGGACTAAGCACCAGGGCAAACAGCTGGGCACCAGTGGCATAGGCGGAGAAGGTGAAGTGTGAGTAGGGAGACAGCTTCCTCCCAGGCAGAACTCCAGAGGCCAGGCAGAGGCACTGTACCCCTCCCTCACACACAGCAACAGCAGTGTCCCAGGTTGCCTCACCCTGGCGATTACCTAAGGCTCCGCCCCATGCAACTTAACAGGTACGCTAGGACAGGGAGTCAAAGCAGCTCTACCTAATTCATAGTAACAAACACAAGGAGGCTGCCATAGTGAGGAGACAAAGAAATATGGCCCAAATGAAAGAACAGAACAAAACTCCAGAAAAAGATCTAAATGAAATGGAGATAAGCAACCTATCAGATGCACAGTTCAAAACACTGGTTATCAGGATGCTCTAGGAACTCACTGGGTACTTCAACAGCATAAAAAAGACCCATGCAGTAATGAAGTTTGCATTAAGTGAAATAAAGAAAAATCTATGGGGAATCAACAGTAGAGAAAGAGGATGAAGCCGAGAATCACATCAACAATTTGGAACACAAGGAAGGAAAACACATTCAACCAGAAAAGCAGAAAGAAAAAGGAATTTTAAAAAAGGAAAATAGAATGAGGAACCTCTGGGACATCTTTAAACATACCAACATCCAAATAATAGGGGTGCCAGAAGAAGAGAAAGAGCAAGAAATTTTGTTATTGTTTCAAATGAAAAAATAATGAAAGAAAATCCCCTAATGTCCCTAATTTGGTGCAGGAAATAGACTTCCAGGAATTCCAGGAAGCACAGAGAGTCCCAAACAAGATAGACTTGAAGAGGACCACACCAAGACACATCAAAATTAAAATGCCAAAAGTTAAACATAAAGAGAGAACCTTAAAAGCAACGAGAGAAAAGCAGTTTGTTACCTACAGGGGAGTTCCCATAAGACTATCAGCTGATTTCTCAGAAGAAACTTTGCACACTAGAAGGGACTGGCAAGAAGTATTCAGAGTGATGAAAAGCAAGGACCTACAACCTAGATTATTCTATCCAGCAAAGCTATAATTTAGAATGGAAGGGCAGACAAAGTGCTTCCCAGACAAGATAAAACTAAAGGAGTTCATCATTATCACACCATTATTATATAAAATGTTAAATGGAATTATATTAGGAAAAAAAGATCAAAACAATGAACATTCAAATGGCAATAAATTCACAATCATCAATAATTGTATCCAAACAACAAACTAAGCAAACAAGCAGAACAAGGACAGAATCATAGATATGGAGATCATTTGGAGGGTGGGGTGGGGGCAGGAGGTGTCAGTTGGTGTCAGTTGGGTGGGGGCAGGAGGAAAATGGGGGGAAAGATGCAGGGATTAAGAAGCACAAATTGGTAGGCATAAAATAGACAGGGAGTTGTTAAGAACAGTGTAGGAAATGGAGTAGCCAAAGACCTTATATGCATGACCCATGGACATGAACTAAGGCCTGGGGGGATTGCTGGAGGGAATGGGGGTACTGGGTGGATGGGGGCAAGGGAAAAAAATAAGACAACTGTAATAGCACAAAAAGTAAGATATATTTTTTGAAAAAGAAAGTACAGCCATTATCATATTTGTCCCTGAGTGGAAGATTCCTGAACAAGACAGCCATTGGGAGGGGCTCTTAAAACTTCTGCCCACTCCTACCACTGAGGTTTACAGAGAAACAACAAAATAATGCTCCCCCACAGGGGTGTCAGAGAACAGCATCCCACTCAGAGATGTAATTACAAAAACTCAGGTGTGTGGGGGAGGGGTTGCTTAGAGACGTGTGGACTTGCGTATGAGGGGGGTCAGGGATGCACTGGGCAGCTGAGGGATGCCTGGAATCACAGCCTGCCTCTGAGCTCAGTGCGCAGGGGAACGACAGTCATCGTCCGAGTAAACACCTAAGCTTGCAGGGTTTTGTGATCTCAGCTGGGGCAGATAGTATATTTAAAATTCCCATTTCCAAGATCCAATGCACTATTAGGAAGCTGATGATGCTACAAGGCTGGGTGAAGAATTTTTCCTAACTCTTTCCTAGAGACACATGTGAAAAGTTCCAGGGTTCCAAATACTTACTGATAATTCACCGCATAGCAGGTAGTATCCTAGGCACTGGGGATGCACCAGTGACCAAACAGATCTAAATAAATAAATAAATAAATAAATAAATAAACAAACTTCTGTCCTCAGGGAGCTTGTATTCTAATCAGAAGAAAAAGACAAGAAATGTAATAAATAAATTAAAATACATAGTATTCAGTTAGTGAGAAAGAAAAAAAAGAAGGTATGGAAGAGGGATGGGGGGTTGTGACACGTGGGGGTTCATCTGCATTCTCCTGCACTATGTTCCTGGCAGACGGACACCCCAGCAACCCTCATGCTGCTGGTAGAGAGCACTCTGGAGAGACCAGGGGGCGCAAACACAGGACCTAGGCACACACAAGAGTGGGACTCAGCCCTGGGTCATGGCTTTGCCACCCCTTGCCCAGTCCAACCTCCGTTTAGACCTCTGTGCCCAACCTGGGTAATGGTGTCAGTAAAACCTGCCTCCCCTCTAGCTCATGGAATATTGTGTTGCTAAGTCACATGGCCTATAAACTGACCCAAATATTTATTTTTTTTTAATTTCAAATATTAAGAAGTTCACACTTAGGACTTTATAATTCTGTCATCACCAATTGTTTGAGCACCTACTACGTGCCATACCCTGTTCCAGGCCCTGGAGGTACGGCAGTGAGGAAGACACACAAGCATCTGTCCTCTGAGGAACTTACATGACAATGGAGGAGACAGATTAATGACAGATGACAGAGGGCAGCTACTACCAAGAAGGACACAGATACTACTGAACAGTCCAAGCATGAGACGCTGGATCTAGTCCTGAACTTGACAGTTCTCAAAGAAGCTGAACTGAATCCCTGATGATCTGTGGTCCCCTATAAAGCCCTTTCTAGAAGGTGGTTATGGTAATAAATTAATATGAAAATCCAGTTGTGGCTACTGGCTCTTTCAAAAACGTTGAAAGAGCAGCTTCTGATCTCTTACTGAGAGTCTGTTGTGTGGACGGACACACACTTCCATACCCTAAGGGCTTCTGTCTGTCTCGTGCACTGCGGAAGTGTTACTCCGAGTTGTATAAATAGGCGTGTATTCTGGTTTCCAGAGGCTTTAGCAACATTATAGCACTACTGTTCTGTTAAAAAAAAAAAAAAGACAGAGTAAGAACCAAAACTGTAGTAAAATATATATATATACATATATATATATGTCATAATAACCATAGTCACATGTCGTTTTCAAATTAGAAAGTGCAGCTACTGATGTTGTAGAATTCAGGAAGAAGGGTAAAGAGAGGGATGCTAAACTACACATTTGGCAAAGAACCAGTCAGCCTACACCTGTTGTGTTTAAAGGCTCTGGGTGCTAGGACTTCCGGCCAAGATGGAGGCGTAGGTAGACACCCTGTGCCTCCTCGCACAACCAAAAGACGGACAACAACAAATTTTAAAAGAAAAAACAACCAGAACTGACAGAAAATCGAACCGTATGGAAGTCCAACAACCAAGAAACTAAGAAACATACATCCAGACCGGTAGGAGGGGCGGAGAGGACTCGCGTGGCGGGG
>VMDR010009752.1:0-32597 GCA_007922815.1 Macrotus californicus
AGTTCATCATCACCAAGCCCTTATTATACAAAATGTTAAAGGGACTTATCTAAGAAAAAAATTAAAACTGTGAACAGTAAAATGACAACAAACTCACAACTATCAACAACCAAATCTAAAATAAAAACAAACTAAGCAAATAACTAGAACAGGAACAGAATCACAGAAATGGAGATCACATGGAGGGTTATCAGTGGGGTGGGGGGAGAATGGGGTTAAAGGTACAGGGAATAAAAAGCATAACTGGTAGGTACAAAATAGACAGGGGGAAGTTAAGAATAGTATAGGAAATGGAGAAACCAAAGAACTTACATGTATGACCCATGGACATGAACTAAGGAGGGGAATACTGAAGGGAGGTAGGATACAGGGTAGAGGATGATAAAGGGGAGAAAAAAAATGAGACAACTGTAATAGCATAATCAATAAAATATACTTGAAAAAGAAAAAGCCAAAGGAGTTCATCACCACCAACCAAATCTGTATTACAAGAAAGTTCAGGAGTCTTCTTTTAGAAGAAGAAGAAGAAAAAAAGATCAATGCCCTAGGTGGTATGACAGAGTGGCCTGTGGTTGCTGGTTTGATTCCCAGTCAGGACACATGCTTGGGTTGTGGGCCAGGTCCTGTCCTGGTTGGGGGTGTGTGATGTGAGAGGCAGCCAATTGTTTCTCTTGCACATCAATGTTCCTCTCCCTCTCTTTCTCCCTCCCTTGTCCTCTCTCTGAAAAATGAATAAAATCTTTAAAAAAAAGAAAAGAAAAAAAGATTAAAAATATGAATAATAAAATGGCAATAGATAGATATCTAAATGAGAATGGATTAAATGCTCCAATCAAAAGACATACAGTGACTAATTGGGTAACAAAATAAGTCCCTTACCTATGCTGTCCACAAGAGACTCACTTCAGATCAAAAGGCACATACAGACTGAAAGTAAAGGAACAGAAAAAGGCATTTCCTGAAAATAGAAATAAAAAAAAAATCTGGGGTAGCAATACTTATACCAGGCAAAACAGACTTTAGAACAAGGGCTATAACAAGAGATAAAGAAGGGCCTGGCAACTCTACTGTGTATTTATCTGAAGAAACCCCAAACACTAAATCATATGCATCCATATGTTCACTGCAGCATTATTTACAATAACCAGGATACGGAGGCCACCTAAGTGTCCATCAATAGGTAAACGGATAAAGAAGAAGTGGTGCATATATACAACGGAATGTGACTCGGCCATTAAAAAGATCAAAGAAACCTCGCCATCTGTAACAACATGGATGGACCTAGAAGGTATTGTGCTGAGTGGAGTAAGTCAGACTGAGGAAGACAAATGCCAGGTTATTCCACTTATATCTATGGAAACTAAAAGACAAAATAAACGGACAGCAGAACAGAAGCAGACTCATAGGTACAGAGAACATTTTGACAGTTGCTAGAAGGGTGGGGCGTTAGAGGAATGGGTGAAGAAGGTGACGGAATTAAGAAGTACAAATTGGTAGTTATAGAAGAGTCACAGGGATGTAAAGTACAGCACGGGGAATAATACAGTCAATAATATTGTAATAACTATGTGTGGTGTCAGATGGCTGCTAGGTTTGTCGAGGTGATCACTTTGTAAGTTATATAAATGTCTAATCACTGGGTTGCACACCTGAAACTAATATACTATTGTATCTCAACTGTAATTGAAAAATAAAAAACATTACTTAAAATATTTTTTAAAAATGTTGTATAGACATTCACAGAATATTATGCAACCTTAAAAAGGAAGGAAATTCTGGCACGTACTGCAACATAGATGAACCTTGAGGAAATTACATAAAGTAAAGGAAGCCAGTCCCAAAAAGACAAATGCTTAATGATTCCACTTAAGCCGTCAAAACCATAGAAACAGAAAACTGAATGGTATTTACCAGGGGCTGAGGAGTTGTTGCTGAGTAGATACAGAACTGGAAATCTGCAAGATGGAAAGTTCTGGAGGCCTGTTTCACGACAGTGTGAATACACTTAATGCTACCAAAATGTCCCCTTAAAAATGGTTGACAGCCCATTTTACATTGTGAGTTTAGCACAGTGTTTTTTTAAAAGGAAGCTCTATAACATGGTCAGAAAAGCGGCCCTGCCCCCAGTCTCCCCACAGCTGCTTCGCTGCACTTCAATGCAGGATTCGACTCTACCTTGGCAAGAGAAGACGCCGGGAAAAGCTAAGCTTGTGTGGTGGAGGAAAGCCTCCATTCTATCTCATGGGAAAACATTCACATACTTTTGTTAATTTCACACAGTATAATCTAGTTTTCATTCCCTCTTTCCCATCCACTGGGTGGTTTTATTTTGTTTTAAGACAAGAAGAATTGCCAAGAAGAAAAACCCTAGGGCTTACTTCTGCAGGATGGATCCCTTAATGACCAGCTCTTCATCCAAGTCCGCTTCATTAACCATAAAGAGCAGCCTCTTTCCTGTGCTGTCCACTCCAATGAAGTCACGCTGCTCCACTGAATCATACAAAAGAAGGAAAATCAAACAAAGACATTTGCCCTGCTCGTATGACTAAGTCAGGGAACAGGGTACCTGCTCACATTTCTCTGGGAACCAAATACAAGACTGAGTGTTGTGTAGCACATACTCATTACAGTGTTTAAAAGACTGGTAGTCAAAATTTTTTTTATTGCTCTAAAAGATATTATTAGGTTAACTGTGAATTTTGAATAAGTTCTGTAGATTAAAGTTTCATGTCAATGTAATTTCCTATTTTAAGGGACTGTCCATTTTGAGCAGGGGGGTGGAGGGTGAGGGGAAAGGATATATGTGTTTTTAAAGGCAAAGGGAATGATGCCTGCACCTTATTCTGAAAAAGCTCAGAAAAATAATAATTATGTGAACACTGTATATGTGTATGGTACATATTGAATATATATTATAAGAGAGAGAATGATGAAGCAAGTATTAACATTTGGGGAATTTGGGTAAAGGATATATAAGTTCTTTATACTATTGTTGTAACCATTTTATAAATTTCATGTTATTTAAAAAATAGAAAGTTAAGGAGGTGATGGATATGTTAATTAGTTTGACTGTGGTAATCACTTCACAATGTCTACATATATCAAAATATCACCTTGTACACCTTAAATATGTATAATTTTTATAAGAAATAAATAAAAAGTTTTAAAAAAGAGGAGCAGTCAAGAGACTAAGGGGCAGTTAAGACACTAAGTGGACAAATCACAGGCCCAACGCATGGCACAGAAAGTACGGCTCTGACTGGTGTGGCTCAGTGGGTTGGGTGTCGTCCCGTGGATCAAAAGGTCACTGGTTTGATTCCTTGTCAGGGCACATGCCTGTTCTAAGGGCCAGGCCCCCTGTTGAGGGTGTGCGAGGCGCAATCAGTAGATGTTTCTCTCACACATTGATGTTTCTCTCCCTCTTTCTCCCTCCCTTCCCCTCTCTCTAAAAATAAATAAAATCTTTTTAAAAAATTAAAGAAAAGAAAGAGAAAGTACAAGGAATTCTTTCTTTGCAAATAATCACCTAGGTCTGCTCACTGTGAAAATGGGAATAACATTATTTAAGGACATCTACATTCAACCAACACTAACTATATGTCTACTATGCACTACATTTTATGCTGTTTATGGGTGTACTCAAAGGAAACAAGGTACATATTTATTGCAGGTGCAGTTACCTGATAGATGGTGATTTTGCAGGCTCTCCTATTCTTGCTCTTTTCTGGGCTATATTTCTTTACCCCAACCACATTATAAGCTCTTCAGAGGCAACCACTTTTGGTCACTTAACAAAACCTGCTCAGATCTGCAGAGTCTCTGTCTACAGCGAACGAAAGCATTTCACAGAGGCAGTACAAGCATAGAAGAAGAGAGCCTTTGAAGCCAGACCATGTGGGTATGAATACCACTTACTAGTTGCAGCTCTTTAAGCAAGATACTAAACCTTTCTGTTCCTCAGTTTCATCTGCAAAATGGGGATAACCATAAGCTTGTTATAAGGACTAATAAGGTAATAATGCTCTTACTTGATTCTCACAAAAATCAAATAAAGCTATGATTTAATATGTCTTTGAAAGGAGAAAGTGAAAATTGAACTTCAGGAAAAATATTATCTCTAAAGATGAATTGATCTGTCTCCTACTGACAGGCAATGACTTCCATATAATTGAATATGCTTCCCTGTCAGCTTCAGGCCTCTATACCCAGAACCAAATGTATTACTGAAGTGTACAATGTGTTTAGCTCAGTGGCTAAAGCATTCATTTCTTCGGATGGTTTCTGGTCATCTTATCAGATGAAGTGTCTGATTCTTAATAGGGAGAAGCTATCATAAAATGTTACATGTTATTTTTTTCAAAATCTAAGATGGGTAAACTCCAAAGAAGGAAGGGTAAACATGCCAATTTGAAAGTAAACTTCACAGAGATTTTCAATCAAAGCTAAAAAGTGCAGAGAATTTCAAATGCCACAGAGTAGCTTTGATATATATCAATTCATTCATCCATTACATGGAAACTTGAGAACATCAAGTCTGCAAAGGTCTGATTATGAGCCAATATTTTAAAAAGAAACACAGAGATGTTATTTTTGGATATGATCTGTAGTGCGTACCCTGTCCAAGTCCTCAGGCTCACAAAAACCTTGAATTACTGAATGTCCTGGGAGCAATAATTTTCAACAAGTCAATTTTGTAGTTATGGTGCACTTCAGTCACATTCCCCTCACTCTCAGGTCCCACTTCTTGTATTGGCTTCTTTGTAGCTACCATAGTAACTGGGACCTCAGAATATGATACAAATTATAGGGACTTGGAAAGGTTTCTGTTTTGCTTTAACAAAGTGAATTCCACTTTGAGAGCAGAGCAAGTAACATTAGAATGTTCATCCTATAAAGGAAGACCACACAAATAAGGCTAAGAGAGCAGTTAAAACTATGAAGTTCCATTTTTAAAAAATTCTGTCTTATTTAACTATTGATATTTTTTCTGCTTCTTTCACCCTTCTGTTTTTTTTTATAGTCATTTACTTATCCATTCATTCATTCAACTAACAAATATCTTTGTGCACCTCCACTGTGACAGGCGTTACATTTGGAGTGGGAATTCCACCTCATTTTGAGACCAGCATGATCCTGATGCCAAAACTAGACAAAGATGTTATGAGAAAGGAAAATGACAGGCATTTTCACTTTTTATATAAATACAAAGATTCCAAACAAAATATTAGCAAATCAAAACTAATAGTGTATATGGTAGACTTAAAAGGACAACAAATTTGTTGCACCTCTTCCCTTAAAGGAAGTTCTAGAATGTAAAATAGTATAGTATGGTGGGAAAACAGTATGGTGGAAAACAGTATGGCGAGTCCTCAAAAAATTAAAAATAAAACTAACCATATGATCCAGCAATACCACTTTGGGTATGCACCCAAAAGAAATGAAAGCAGTGGTATTTTTTGTTTTGTTTCTTTAAAAATTTTTATGTATGTTTTTAGAGAGGGGAAGGGAGGGAGAGAAACATCAATGTGTGGTTGCCTCTTGCACACTCCCAACTGGGGACTGACTCGCAACCCAGGCATGTGCCCTGACTGGGAATTGAATCAGTGACCCTTTGGTTCACAGACCAGCACTCAGTCCACTGAGCCACACCGGCCAGGCAAAAGCAAGGTTTTGAAGAGGTATTTGCACACCTATGTTCAAGACATTATTATTCACAATAGCTAAAATGTGGAGGCAACCCAAGTGTTCATTGATGGATTAATGGATAAGCAAAATGTAGACACATAGAATATTATTCAGCCTTAAAAAGCAAGGACATTCTGCAATATGCTACAACATGAATGAACGCTGAGGACACTATACTAAGTGAAATAAGCCAGTGACAAAAAAAAAAGCTACTACTGTACGGTTTTACTTATACATGGTACTTAAAGTAGTCAAAATTGTACAGACAGAAAGTAGAATGGGAGGGAGGAGAAAATGGTGAGTTATTGTTTAATGGATAGAGAGGCTGTGAAGGAGGGGAAAATAGGGAGTTATTGTTTAATGGGTACAGAGTGTCAGCTTTACAAGATGAAAAAAGTTATGAAGATGGATGGTAGTGATTGTTGCACATTATACATTCATTTAGCATCACTGAACTGTACACTTAAATAACAGTGGTAAATTTTGTTATGTATATTTTACCACGACAATTTTTGAAGGAAAAAACAAAAAAGAGGTTAGCTTTAGGTGCCCATCCTTTATGATCTAGGCTGGCCTAGCAACTAGCTTTGACTGCAGAATGCAGAAGAAGTGACACAGTGTGAGTTCTGAGTTCAGGCTTCAAGAGACCTTGTAGTTTCTTCTCAAATGGGCATAACCTGCTGCTGCTGCCACGTGAACAAGCCTAGGCTAGCCTCCTGAATGACAAGAGGCTAGATGGAAAGAGAAACTCAGCTGTCACAGCTCAGGCCCTAAACATTGGTCAGTCCAGCTATAGTGGGTAGGATCTAGGAATAGTTGCCTCCTGATATTCGTACCTTTCTGAATCCTCTCCCTTTGAGTATGGGCAGGCCTACTGACTTGCTTCTAATCAAAAGAATATGGCAAAGTGATGAGATGTTACTTTCATGATTAGGTCACGTAAGTTTGTAATTGCTGTCTTGGTAGAAGGTTCTCTTCCTTGTGGCTTTGATAAAACAAGTTGCTATGTGGAGAGAGGCTGCAGTGATTTTTTATTTTAAAGATTTTGTTTATCTACTTTTAGAATGAGGGGAAGGGAAAGAGATAGAGAGGAAGAGAAACATTAATGTGTGGTTGTCTCTCACACACCCCCAAGTGGGGACCTGACCTGCAACCCAAGCATGTGCTGACTGGGAATTGAACTGGTGATCCTTTGGTTCGCAGGCCAGTGCTAAATCCACTGAGCCACACCAGCCAGGGCTGATTTTTTAAAAAATGAGGACAGCTTCTAGCTAACAGCTAGCTAGAAACTGAGATTCTCAGTCCAACCATCCTTAGGGAACTGAAATTTTGCCAATAAACAAGTAAGCTTAGAAGAAATCCTTTCCTAGTTGAGCCTTCAGATGAGACCTCAGCTCTGGATGACACCCTGATTTCATCCTTGTGAAAGAGTCTTGTATTATTGCATCACTCTTTAAAATATGGACATATAAAACTTTAGTAAAAATGAAAACTAAATTAAAAAAAACAAAGCCCAGGCTATGGAGTCAGAAGTCATGGATTCAAGTTCTGCTTTTGCCACTTACCACTGATGTGATCTTGGGCAACTATCCACAACATGCTATTAGGCTATAAATGGCTATAAAAACTTGGTAAATAATAAAACTATCTAGCTCTTTTCACTGGATTTTAGCTTCAGAGCAAATCTTGATTATCTCTGTTTCCCATATAGGGCTTAGCATAATTTTACATACATTATGTCCTAAATGCAATGACTATATCAAACTGTAATGCATTTGTAGGTCAGGGATCCAACTTCGTACCCACTACCCTGTTTGCACATAAGTAAATTACTTAACTTCTTTTCAAAAATCGTGCTTTAAAATATATTTTCCTGTAACTGAGATATTAAATTGTCCCCTGTATTTTGCACATGCTCCTATTATCGCACTTATAACATTGTGACTGATGGATTCTAGGCACATTTGGACTTACTTCTGTATACTGTTTCCTCAATCACGAGAATTTCAGCTTTGAATATGCAGGGATTTCAAGTCCCTTCTGTTGGATATAATTAGAAAGAAAGGCAGGGGAGAGAGTGGGAATTGAGAAGAGAAAATAGATCAAGGAGAAGCCCAAGCAGGAGCAGACTTTTTGTTTGTTTGTTTTGTACAGTACAGCTCTGAGAAAAATGAAGGGAGCTGACGCAAAGGACACCCCGGCTCAAAACTGCCTACCAGCATTTGTCTAGTGCGGACTGAACTAGGTTGATTGAGAGGTGACAGCGAAGTGACAGCTTTCACCCGTGTGATTCAGAAGCGCACTAAGGTATACTGACTCTAGGCTGGATCAAGAGTATATAACTCTGAACACTGGAGAGGAATTTGAGAAATACTGCTACAGTAAACTGGATTAAATAAAAATTTTCTAGAATTTTTCCGTTTCAAATATCCCAAGAGACACAGTGCTACTGCAGCAATAACAGTCAATAATTTGTGCCAGAAAATCATAATAACATAAAACATTTGCACAGAGGAACATACCAAAAAGATAAGCCTCTTCATAAACGTTATTTACAATAAAGTAAAATAAATATACTGTGTTTTCATCAAAACTGAGGAAAAAAGGAAACCTAGAAGTTTCTAACAAGCAAGAGATGGAAAATGGGAATTAATGATTTTTATACATCATTGCAAGTTTAAGATAGATATGTATTATAGTGTCTATCTGATACTATACTCTGATATACACTTTGTATAATGTATTATTTTTACTGTTTGATTTTTATGACTACAAAAATTACATATATAATGCCCTGGCCAGGTGGCTTAGTTGGTTGGAGCATCATCCCATACACAAAAAGGTTGTGGGTTCGGTCCCTAGTTAGGGCACATATAGGAGACAACCCCTTGATGTTTCTCTCTCATATCGATGTTTCTCAACCCTCCCAAATCAATGAACATATCCTTGGATGAGGATTTTTTAAAAATTGCATATATGAGATTTCTCAAAATGCCCTATGATTAGGGAGGGTATAATGAACATTGGTCTGTCTACCCTTTAGGGTAGGGATATGTTTTCTTTTTTCTTTTTTCATTCATATGGGCCTTGGTACTTAGTTCTGTGCTTGGCATAACACATACCCAGTAACTGTGTTAAACTGATCTCTTGACCCACTTGCTCAATAAGTAACATTAAGCAATGGTGGAACAATGGCTAAATACTGTCAAGTGGCAGATTTTATATTTCAGTTATGGTACCCAATGCTGCAAAAATCAGTAAATAGGATCTGCCAGGGTTTATATTCCCCATTTCCCTGCACAGCTTAGCTGGGTTTCTGGGTCCCTCTTATACCTCTAAGCCATCCAATTTTCCTCTAAGTTGATACCTAAAAAAGCCTTTTTGAATCACCAGTAAAAGTTACATGTGGTCCTTCCAAAGAGGCTTGTCTAGACATTTCAGGCTGCCACTATTAGTTTCCCTAGAGACTTAAAAACTATTATGCAAAAAAAACATTTTGATACTTGATGGTCTTTAAAAGGATTGCCATTTTATATAAAATATTTAAAAATCCCCTTTAAAAACAACATAGCCCTGGCTGGTGTAGCTCAGTGGATTGAGTGCCAGCCTGAGAACTGAAAGGTCGCTGGTATGACTCCCAGTCAGGGCACACGGGCCGAGCCCCCAGTTGTGGGTGTGCGAGAGGCAACCGATCTATGTATCTCTTGCACATTGATGTTTCTCTCCCTTTCTCCCTCCCTTCCCCTCTCTCTAAAAAGAAATAAATAAAATCTTAAATGAATTAATGAATTAATGAATAAACAAACAAATGTGATTTGTTAGGCTACAGAAGCAATTATTTCCTATAGGGGTATTTCTAAAATATATGTGAAAATGATAATGATAATATTCCTAATGATAATAGGAATAGCAATTACAATTTTTTAAGCAACTACTATGTTTCAAGGAGTAAACAGAATGGTTTACAAACATCTTATTTCTCATGAAGAAATCCTGAAAGGATTCAGTTGCACTTTACAGCTAAAGAAAATGAAGCTCAGCATGGTTACATAATTTGCCCAATATCATACTGTTTGGGGCATTGAAACTTACACAGTCTGAACTCGAGAGCCTGTGCTCATAACAGCCATGCTACAGCAGTATGAAAACATTTCTAAATATAAATTAATAGACAATGTAGTATCAGTCTAAAAAATCATTATAAATTCATGTTCTTATAATACCCATGCAAGAATCAAACTACCGCTCAGACTCACGGTTTTAGGATTTAAAGTGCTAGGGCTTGAATCTACTTTCTCTTACCTGGGGGGCAATAAGAGCTGCCTTCATAGGCAGATCCCTCAACCATTCAATAATATCTACTGACTGCTCACCTTGGGCCATACCTGGGCCAGATGCTGGGGATAAAAATGAATCAAACAGATATGACCCTGCTCTCACAGAGCTTACAGTCCAGCAGAGGAGGGAGTAAATAAGAGGGCAGGGCTACCATCTGTAGTCAAATAAGAGGACATAATGTCACATTAGAGGGTCAAGGCAGGCCTCTCTCAGAGAATAACTGAAGGGTAAACTGGATTCAGAGTGCATGTGTTGTGGGAGGAGAGAGGAGGGAGAGCATTTCAGGCAAATAACAACATGTGTAATGGCTTGCAGCAGCAAAAAAACCCAGCCCCCCAAATTCAAACATGATTTGATCCCGCCGTCCTCAGCATCTACATCTCCTACAAAACTGCTGAGAAGAAAGTGGCCAGGCAGGGAGAGATGGCTCCTGAAACATCAAGCTACTATAACCGTTCTCCTGTATGTCAGTGATTGGTGATTTGAAAACCTTGGACCTAGGGGATCTAGACTATTAAACAAAGGATGGGGAAGAGGGAGCTGCTGGATATTCTGACACACCATAGCAGCCAAGAAGCAGAGCAAATGTACAGTCTGAGAAGTTTAGGGTTCTTTTAAAAAGTGCTTATCTCTAAAATGCATAGTATCCATGGGGGGAATTCAAAACTCAGATACTTAGGTGACTCTGTCTTCAAATATAATAAAATATAAAAAATGAGAAGTTCAAAATTTCACATTAAGAATGAAAATCTTTTTTAAAAGAGATTTTATTTATTTATTTTTAGAATGAGGGGAAGGGAGGGAGAAAGACAGAGAGAGAGACATTGATGCAAGAGAGAAATATTGATTGGTTGCCTCTCACATGTGCCCCGACCAGGGGCTGGACCCACAACCCAGGCCTGTGCCCCAGCAGGGAATCTAACCGGCAATCTCTCACCTTGTGGGATATGACCAACTGAGTCACACCAGGCAGGGCTAAAAAAATCTTTTAAAAACACAAATCTAATTATGACATTCTCTTGTTAAAATTCCTCAATAACCCTTCTCTGTTTTGGGTATAAAGTTCAAACTCTTTAGTATGATTCCTGTTTCCTCTTTACTCCCATTTCCTGCTTCCCTGCCCTCCAAGCTCACATTCCAGCTAAATAGCAAGTTACCAGTACACACCATACTTTTCCTTTTCTTTTTTTTAAAAAGAGTTTATTTATTTATTTTTAGAAAGATGGGAACGGAGGGAGAAAGAGAGGGAGAGAAACATTGATTGACGAGCCTCCTGCACGCCCCCATCTGGAGACCCAGCCTGTACCCAGGCATGTGCCCTGACCAGGAATCGAACCTGCAACCTTCCAGCTCCCAGGCTGGGGCTCAATCCACTGAGCCACACCAGCCAGAGCTACATCATCATTTTTCAACGATAATAGAAGAATCAGCTTAAAGGAACTTCTACTGGCCAAATTGTGAAAACTCAGCATCAAAACATTTAAAAATGGCTGGGCAGACAGACAATAGTTACAGTTCATTTACAACAAAATTGTAAAAAGCTATGCATTTATAATGATGCTTAAAGAGATAAAAGCTAATGTGAAGTGTACTAAAATGTTCTAATACCAAGAAGAGTAACTCTAATGGGGTATTTGATTTTTAAATTATTATAAATAGAGAAGTATATAAAAAATTTATATTTATAAAATACACATCTGTTTATAAAGTCTGGATATACAGTCGTTTCTATCTGTGTAAGTACAAAAGGCATAGGGAATTATGAGTAAGCAAACCAGACCTTGCAAAAGTAGAAAATATCTCAAGAACAAAAGGAATGACTGACATGAGGATTATACATAATAATAAGGTAAAAAGATGATCCAACAATTAATCTGCACCAGTGATCACAAAAAGCAACTAGAAAGAAGTTTCAATGCTATAATCCAAAATCATAAGTTAACCAAATGCTCTAAAGAAGAGAGCTAAAAGCACAGACTAACCACTCAAACCCTGGAAACAAAAGCTCTAGGCGGCTCTGTTAAGAGTCGGACAATAACACGTCACACAGAGCTTCTAGCGAAGGTGGGAGACTACAGGGGATAATGGCAAGGCAATGAGTTACATAATGCGGGATAAGCAAAGTCTAAAAAACTCGTCATTCCAGCGAAAAACTCCAGGGTAAAAACACATCAACCCAGGGACAACTAAAACCTACATTTACAAAAAGTGTGATCTGACAGATTTTTGGCCATAAACTCAGCTTTTAAAAGTTACTCAGTCACAGAATCAGTGGCTAAAGTTTGAAATATGCTGGGAAAAGCAACCAGAAACTATGTCTTAACGAAAATTAACAACTGGCCAATAATCCAAATTCTATGAGCAGTTCAGAGTATTATTTCTTTTCTTTTTGGTCTGTTAAGATTACTATAACTCTATGAGGATTAAAAAAAAAAAAGATTAACCTACTACTAGAATCTTAGGAAAATATAAAGACAAGTATGTTGTAATCCTAAGAAGATAAAGTATGGTTAGTGACTATCTTGTTTGTTTAGGGTGATTAGACTATTCAAAAGAATCAATCATACTAATTTATAATAGTAATTTTAATCACTTAAAGGTATCTAATTCAATTTGCAAACTTCAAATATTTAAAAATTCAATTTTAAATTAAATTTTTTGTTTCTTAGGCATATGCATTTGAGCCTTAAACACAATGCAGTTTTAAAAAAATATTTTTTAAAAGATTTTATTTATTTATTTTTAGAGAGGGGAAGGGAGGGAGAAAGAGAGGGAGAGAAACACCAATGTGTGGTTGCCTGTTGTGTGCCCCCTACTGGGGACCTGGCCTGCAACCCAGGCATGTGCCCTGACTGGGAATTGAACCAGCAACCCTTTGGTCTGCAGGCTGGCACTCAATCCACTGAGCCACACCAGCCAGGGTGCAAACAGTTTTGAGTACTTTGTTCTGCATACAAAAGCCTCTTGGACCTTACAGAATCTGATCAATAGTTATAAACCTCTTCAAGTCAGCCCCTGTGTCTTATTAGACTTCATGTCATCAACCGCTGGCACAGCGCCTGCACTGCAGTCAGTTTTCAATAAATGTTTCTTAAGAGAAAGTATGAATGATAATAATTATTAAAACCCAATAAACAAATCAAACTTCGGTCTCCTTACCTGCTTTTTTTTTCCCCTTTTGACCTGGAACTGGTTCTAAGCCATCTTGACCTTTTCTCATTAACATGGCAAGTGATGCATCATGAGCTCTGAACAGGTCCACAACCTCGTGTAAGGCAACATCTGTTATTAGGTCACAGCTCAGGACCAGTACATCTGTCTGTCAAGTGGAGAAGGGGAAAGTCAGTATCACAAAGGACCAAGGATCATCACAGGATAAAGTACAATGGTTTAGACATATGCACAAATTGAACACTTATTTTCAAACCTTTTTTATAGTAGCAAAATAAGTAAAATAAATGGGGTTGTTCTAAATGAACTGTACTGGGGGAGGGTTTGGAACATCTACCTCCCCTTTGTGTAGGTGCCTTACTCCAGCCATTCCTGAGGCATCTCTGGCATCTTGACCTCTTGGAAACAGGGTCTGAAAACCTCCACATTGTCTCTTTCCATGACTGTAGAATTAATGACTTTAGATTTATGCATCCCTTTACAATGTGAAAAGCATTTTTACATAATTTGATTATTCAACATAGTTATGTTGAAAAGTTTTCAATTTGTGTATGATTCCAAGCCTGTGTAATTTATTCTGCGATGATTTGCATGATCCCCAGGAAATAACAGAATGAGTATAACATAATGCCTTCTTTGGGAAATCAATCTAGCTGGTAAACAATTATAATACAACCTCAGGTATGTATAAAAGCACTCATTTAATCCTGATAATAATACCATGGGGATGAAACTGTTACTATTATTAGCCCCCATTTTTATGGATAAGAAATATGAGGCCTACTTATCACAGTGCCTGGCACATAATAGGCATTTAGTAAACTGATGAATGAATGAATAAATCAATGCAGTAAAAAAGATTTTCTCACGTGGTAGATCTTTTTATTGCAATTCTAGTGTTCAGATTAATTACAATAATAACTAATAATGGTAGTTAACATTTATTGAATGCATATCATTGACCAGGAATTGTAGTAACACTTTGTACTCCATCTTCCAAATTCTATGCTGTAAGCGCCATTATTATTTGTACTTCACGGACTAAGAAACAGGTTGACAGTAGTTATGTAACTAAGCTCTGACAACTAGCAAGGACTATTCATTTAACTAAAAAATCTGCACTACTGAACTGTGCTTAAAGAAATAGAGTTGACCTTTGAACAATGTAGCGGTTAAGGGGGCTGATGTCTGCTTCCCCCACATAGTCAAAAATCCATGTATAACTTTTGACTCCCCCAAAACTTAACTATTAATAGCCCACTATTGATTGGAAACCTTACTGATAACATAAACAATCAATTAACACATATTTTGTATGTTACATGCATTATATAGTGTTTTCTTATAAAGTAAGCTAAAGAAAGTAATTATTAAGGAAATCATAAGAGGAAATATATTTACAGTACTGTACATATTTATTTTTTAAAAACTCATGTAAAAGTGAACCTGTGCAGTTCAAATCCATGTTGCTTGAGTCACGTACATAGCTTTGCTAGTTTGAAGACCCGTTTAAGAGAGGTTCTAGTCTGTATTAGGTACCAAACAGACCTAAATTTAGATCTTAGATACTCTTAAGTTTTGGTCTGTCTACTACTCAATACTGCAGGTCCTAGGTATCAGTAGAAGCATCATACTGGGTTGGCCAAAAGTTTGTTTTTTCTGTAAGAAGACTCTAGTAGCACTTACTGGTCTTTAACTTTATTCAAAACAATTTTGTTAGATTGTATGCTGACAGCCATCATATCAGTGTGCATTTAAAAAAAAACTTATCAAAATTGGTGAATTTTTGTATAAGCATTTTAATATTGAAGATGGAAGAAAATAAGCAACATTTTCAGCATATTATGCCTTACTTTTTTAAGAAAGGTAAAAACGGAAATAAAATGCAAAAAAAAGATTTGTGCAGTGCATGGAGAAGGTGCTGTGACTGAATGTGTGAAAAGTGGTTTGTGAGTTTCATGCTGGAGATCTCTTGCTGGACGATGCTCTAGGGTGGGGTAGACCGGTTGAAATTGATACTGATCAAATCGAGAGATTAATTGAGAACAATCAATGTTATACCACATGGGAGATAGCTGACATACTCAAAATATCCAAATCAATAAAGTTACTAGTGAAAATGAAAAATGTGTCTCTTAGTTTATGGAAGAAACTAAACGGACTTTTTAGCCAACCCAAGATTTTAAGAGTAACCTTGATAAACTAAAAATGTATCAGTAAGATGATGAAGGTGGTGAAAAAGTTAGAAAACATGAGAGCTGAAAGAACAGAAGTTGTTTAGTAGGGAAAAAAGAGATTGTACAAGGGGGGACCCCCAAAAAACCCAGGAAATATACTCTGGAGGGCAGGCCCCTTCTAGTACAGGCTTCCTCCCCTAGGTGAGTGTTCTAGGAACCTGTCTGTATCACTGTACCAGCTGGTGTTGTTGTGAGAGGCTGCACTTAGCTTCAGTGAATTTTTTTGAAAACTCTTTCAACACGTTTGCCCATTTCATGATGGGTGATTTAGGAGCACACCTGCCCACACTGCGCTGAGTGTTCAGCAGTTTTTGACCAAAAACAGGATCACCCCCGTGCCACACCCTCCCTATTCACCCAATCTGGCCCTGAGCTTTTGTTTCCCCCGATGGAAAAAGTCCTCAGAGGGAAACATTTTGCTGATGTGGAAGAAGTGAAACAAAAAACCACAGAAGCACTAAAAAGCATCAAAATCGACGAGTTCAAAAACTGCTTTGAGCAGTGGAAAAAACATCTGGACAGGAGTCCTGCATCAACTGGAGAGTGCTTTGAGGGTGACTGAAGTTTAAACATGTGAGATTAAGTACACAATTTTTAATAAAGAAATTCAATTTTTGGGGGTCTCCCCTCATATGTGTGGGTGACAGTGGGTAGGACAAGAAGTGGGGGGTGGAGTTAAGAAAGAAAGAAATGCCCTGGCTGGTGTGTCTCAGCTGGTTGGAGCAATGTCCTGTAAACCGGAAGGCTGTGGGTTTGATTCCTGGTGAGGGCACATGCCTGGGCTGCAGATTCGGTCCAGTTGGGGGCATGTGAAAGAGGCAACTGATCAGTGTTTCTCTCTCACAACGATGTTTCTCTCCCTCTCTTTCTCCCTCCCTTCCCCTCTCTAAAAATAAATAAATAAAATCTTAAAAAAAAAGAAAAGAAATGTTCAGGAAGAACTAGATTATTGCTTGTAACCATTTATCTACCATTCACTGAACACTCACTCTATGCTGGGACAGGTCCTATTCTGGAACTTGGAGGAAACTTGGACTGTGTGTGAGAATGTGCCATCCAGCTGGCTCAGACTCCTGGAGACCCTATGAATGAGTGACGTCCACAAGGTCCTGTCCTCAACATTCCCGTTCAGCTCCTTTAGACTCATGCCTTGGCTTCCTTTGCGGACTCGATCCATCTCTCATTTGGTCTTCCTCTTTCCTGATGCCTTCTATTTTCCCCAGCCCCTTCCTTAAACCCCTGCCTTTTCATGGTGAGCCCGAAGAAGGACAGCTTCAGTTTTGTCATTTTTGTCTCCAGCGATGTTTCAGGTTTAATTTGTTCTAGGACCTTTTTGCTTGTCTTTCTGGTGGTCTGGGGGATTATCCATAGAGCTCTCCTTCTAACTCCATGTTTCCCATGAGTCACTTTTTTTTCCCATTGGCCTTCTTCTGTGGCCAACTTTTGCATCCATACACAGTAACTGGGAATATGAGGATATAACTGATCTTAGCCTTGGTTTCTAATGACACATCTTCACTTTTGGTGATCATTCTTGGACTAGAAAGTATTAAATGTGAGTGGCTAAGAAAAGCTACTTAATATATTTTAAATAAATTTCTACCTATACATTCTGCCATTATATTTGATCATAAATGCAGAAAACAAAAGTCCAAAAACAGTCAACTGGAAAGCAAATTTCTAAGTTGTAACTTAAACCAACTATATCAATGTTTCTCAACGGCATACCTACAGGTTCCCAGAGGTGCCTCAGAGAAAGGCTGGTTCCTACTACCCCTCCTGAGTCAATCAAGGCAGCTCCTCTCTTACTAATTTTATTATCTAGGCTTCTGTGTAAGTGTTGGTTTGGAAAACAGGTTCTGCTACTTTTGAAAGTCTGAGAAATACTGGACTAAATTATCCCAGGTTTAAGAATAAAGTAAGTATCTGTATTCATAGAAATTTTTGCAAGTGGTTCCAACTTTTGTATGATCTTAATTTAAAATCAAGACTCCTGCTTTGGGTGGGAAAATGGATGATTTCAACTCACATTCCACAACAGCAAAGTGTCGTTCGTGTTTGCTCAAAAAGTGAGGCTCGACGATTTGAATTGCCCTGTCTTACTGCCTGAAACGTCTTACTCTGCATACACACGCTCCTCAATTTAGGATGAGATTATGTCTCGACAATCCCATCATAAATTGAAAATATCATTAAGTTGAATATGCATTTAATACACCTAACCTAATGGACACCATAGGTTAGCCTAGCCTACCTTAAACTTGCTCAGAACACCATGTCCAAAAAACGCTGGCAACACATTACACTGTAGTTGTTTACCCCTGTGATTGGGTGCCCGGCTGGGAGCTGGGGCTCTCTGCCGCTGCCCAGCATCGTGGGAGAGTACTGCGCTGCACATGGCTAGCCCAGGGGAAGATCAAAATCCAAAATTTGAAGTACAGTTTTTACTGAATTGCTTTAACACTATTGTAAAATCGAAAAATCGTAAGTGAAACCAGCGTTAAGTCAGGGACTGTCCTAACAGAATCTGTATCAAAGCCATCCTTTCTTTTCCCACATAAAACTCATTATTTATAGCCTAGACGATTTCTTTTGAAGGCCTTACATTAAGATTAAGAAGTTCAAATTTGGATTTTTTCTACCATTCTGCTTCTCTTTTAATTCTTTTTGGATTTTAACTCTGGGCAAAAAAAAAAAAAAAAATGTCCCTGTAAACACTTTTTTGGGGAAAAAATTTTTCTGTGCCCGCCACCCAGGAGCCAAGCGTTAACAATCAGCCCACACACATGCACGCCAAGGAAGAAATGGCCTGCAGAATCCTGCTTCCTCCAACAATGCTTAGAAAGACAGGGAGCTGGGCCACTGCTAAAGACATGTCACTACAGAAGCTGCCTCATTTCATTATAATGACAATGACAGTTTGCTGAGGAAAAAAAAATCTCCTATTTTTCTAAGTTTCTCTAATAAGATGACTGATGTTGGCAAGCTGACTGTTCTTCAATAAATTCAATTTTTAAGTACACTCCAAAGTGAAGAAAATGACCCCGACGCAGATGCCTCTGAAGTGGTATCAGTGTTGTCTTGGAAAATAAATGCTTTTATCATTCAGTATCTGCAAAAAATAAATCTGTCAGTATAGTGAATGCCAAACAAGTCCTGCATAATTGTGAACAGTCGGTAGCTTCATCTTTCTCTTTGTTTTCAGGTGACTTTTTGCCTAGCTGAATGCAAAATCCCCAAGGAATACAAGGAACAGGCCCCTCCTCCCAATGTCTGGTAGCCATCTGTTCACTGTGCAAAGAAAGGCATCAGTCTGAAGGTCAGGGTCTGGGATACAGATGCAGGTGCTATCTGCCAGGCGTCTCCTGCCTGCGTTCCCAGAGAACGCACCATGGAAGACTCACTGAGACCAAACACTCCCATCCTCTGCGGAACTACACTTCCAAAGGAAAGTCTTTGCTATCTGATCAATGTACTTTGTTTCCAAAGCTGGATATCTTAGAAGAAGAAACAAAAGTCTAAAAGGAAAACTGGCCCTGGCCTTGGCCCCTGGTCGGGTGGCTCAGTTGTTTGGAGCATCGTCTCTTACACCAAAAAGTTGTGGGTTTGATTTGCAGTCAGGGTACATACCTAGGCTGCAGGTTTGATCCCAGGTCAGGGTGCATATGGGAGGTAACAGATTAATGTCTCCCTCGCTCTCTATCTTTCCCTGTTCCTCTATCTCTAAAATCAATAAACATATCCTTGGGTGAGGATTAAAAAGAAAAAGAAAAACTAAATCACCTTCACGTCTTTGTTCAACTGGTGTGCCACAAGAATTTTTAAAACATTTAATACCTGACTATTTAGTCAGGGGCACTGACCTTTTACCCCTTAGACTGTCAAATAAAAAATGCCATGGCCAACACAACAATAGCCTTCTGGTGTGAATGAATCTAAATTATACCTATTTTTTGTCACAACAGCAAAAAATATATTGTTTTGGTGTGCTATGGAATTTCAGTAGTTAGTTTATGTGTGCCATGAGATGAAAAAGGTTGAAAATCGCTATTATATGCTATAAGAGAAAGAAAATAAATGACTATTGTTTTGATTTTTGTTCTAAAAATATAAAGCCCACTCTAGAAATGCAAATGTTCTTCTACTAACGGGAGCCCAGAGAGAAAAGCTGAAAAACTCTTAAGAGCCAAAAGTATTTCTGATCATGTGTGACCACAAGCAATGAATAAACAGACTGGAGTATAAAGCAACTGTAGAGTGTATCTGAAATGCAATGAACTTGAAAGTGCCCCAGCACACCAACCCTGAGCTGCCTTTGTTTGGGGGACCGCTCCCTTTCTACCACCAACAGTATGTCTCTCCTTCCTTGAGGCAGTCTGGAATCCCCCCAGACCGCCCTGCTCACTGTTTTAACAGTCCTCGGTGTGCCTCATCCCAAGCCTGCTCCTCTAGAGGAGCCAAGGCAATGTCAAGAGGAACAAAAAACACAGCTCTAAAGGACAGCAAATGTGTGTATTTTTGACAAAGTGGAAAGGTCTTCAAGGGAAGGTGGAAGACAGCACTTTCAGTGCTTGGGGAAAAACCGAGACACCCAGGAATTCAAAACCCAAACTGCTGTCAGTTGGTCTTGGCTAAAGCAAACAAATTAAGCTCGGAAAACCCAACTGCCAAGCCATGGTAAAGTCCAGAAATCTTTCATTACAAGAATACTTTCAATCAAGCCAAAACCACTGAGTAAAACTAGAAGAAAAAAACAAAAGTTAAATCAGAAAACCGGATGTGTGTGTGTGGTGGCGACGGTGGGGTGGGAGGTGGAGAGAGCTACTGGGAATAGCCTCTTTTCTTTTCCTGGCAACTGTTCCATGACAGACTGTTATAAATAACCCAATCTGGCAAATGATTTCCTATAGCAAGGAGAAAGGAAAACATACTTACTCCCCTGGAAAAAACTGTCAGGGCAAGGTAACTAACACGCTTTTACCCGCCCAGCACTTCTACAAACACTGGCTGTGATCCAAATCACCACCCAGTCCTCTCCCCTGCCCATATGGAACTAATGAATTCAGTTATTCGGTTATGACTATGAATGGTCTCAACCCACACTTGTCTATGTGGTCCAACCCAACCCAACCCCCAAGAGCAGCTGGGTGCTTTAATAAACACCAATGGCTAATTGCAAAGGAGACTTCACCATGACCGTGCTCAATTTTGGTTGAAAATGCTTGGGGAAGATTCCCAGTCCACAGTCCCCAAAGTGTCCAGCAAAGAGCCAACCGCCATTTTGTTTTTAGGGAGTTGAAGGCATTAGGTGCAGAATGGAATGACAATTCAGTCTGTAAGAAATGTGATATTCTTTAGGCTGAGAGCTGAATATCCTTCCTGCGATCCCTCGCTTAATCAGTGTCACCACCATCCAGGATCTGAAGTCAGAAATCTGGCCATTGTCCAGGACTGATGTCTTCCCCCTTTTGCCCATCCCTTACCCACCATCTCCCTGGTCCCCGAGTCCTCCTCTTTTGTCTCCACTGCACTACCTTAGTTCAGGCCTCGAGCTATTTCCCAAGTCCTCACTAGTCTCTCTGTCACTTCAGTTTTCTCTTATTCTAATGCATACTCCAATTCCACTACATATTTCACTCCCATGCCTAAATACAGCCTGAAATAGTGTTCTCCAGTGTGTGGGGAGGTGGAAGGTGAAGGAGGGGAAAATAACAAAAAATAAAGACAAAAAATTTTGTTTCCAAACATAAAAAAATGTTGAATACATCTACTTATTCCTGCTTACTTTTAAAATGTATTTTAAAATACATGAATCATTATAAATGATATAATATGCTCTTTATATAACACACAAGAAAAGACAAAATTAAAAGAACTAGAGATTCTAATATTTTCTTCTGGTAGTCCATCCCACACACCCCCTGGCTTTGAGAACACCCCATTTTGGAGATCACGGCTGTACAGGCCTGAGTTCAAATTTCTTGGCATGACTTTTAGGGTCTTCATGCCCTCGCTGGTGTGGCTCAGTTGATTGGAACATCTTCTTGTCTATGTGGTCCAACCCAACCCAACCCAAGTTGATTGAAAAGCTGCAGGTTCAGTTCCTAGTCAGGTTTAATCTCTAGTCAGGGTGCCTATGAGAAGGCAACCAATCTCTCAATCTCTCAACCTCTCTCTCTCTCAAGCAAAAAATGTCCTTGGGTGAGGATTAAAAAAGGGCCTTCAAAATATGACTCCACCCAACTAATTCAGCCTTCTCTCCCACGGCTCATGTTAACTGCCAAGAATGCATGCCCTCTTCTCTCTTTCCGCCCCACTATACATTCATCCATCAAGAGTCACGTCTTGTCACAGTTACTATAAAGGGCAAAGCCAATATGTTATCTTCTCTAGAGATGAAGTCTTTTCGGACCCATTCATGACAGATCTTAAATCGCTAAATTTGACCACATGGTTCCTTTCCCATCTAGACTTTGACCTTCATAAGGAGCTCTTTTCTCTTTGTATCCAGAGTTCAACTTAGTGCCGGCAAACAAGAATCAGTAAACATTAGCACTCTTTCTATCAACTGTCTCCTTGTATGAACTGACTCAAAGATGAAAACATCCAATTTTAGCCCTGGCTGGTGTGGCTCAGTGGACTGAGCACCAGCCTGCGAACCACAGGGTTGCCGGTTTGATTCCCAGTGTAGGGCACATGCCTGGGTTGCAGGCCAGGACCCCAGTGCGGGGTGCTTAAGAAGCAACCACACATTAATGTTTCTCTTACTCTCTTTCTCCCTCCCTTCCCCTCTGCCTAAAAATAAATAAAATCTTTAAAAAATAAAATATCCAATTTTAGATCTTTAGAAATAGCATGCTTTTGACAGAGCTGAGCCCCCTTTGCAGAGACTGTGACTGTTCAGAGTTAGGAGGGGGTCACAAAGGTAGCTTTGCAGCTCCCTAAAGCAATGAGGCAGGAAACCTGCTGCTTCCAAAGAGGAAAAAGGCAGCGGTATCCGAAAGGAAAGAAAGCAGATGTGACTGTCCTGGAGTGCCTGGCCAAATTTACAATTTTAAAATGGAGGCCCATCATTTATGGTTCTACAGTTTTCCTCTTCAAGTCAAGAATATAGGAATTCTACTCAAGTTTCCTGTGTTGAAGCTAAGAAAAAACTGAAAATGTGCTAATTTCTAACTTTGTTAAATGAGTTCTCTATAAAAATGCTAGTCACTTCTCTTCCAGGATGTAGACAGATATCTACAATTAGTTTTAATTTCCAAATGCACTGAGATTAATAGGGAAATAACAAAGGCTTTTTTGTCCTATCAAATCAAACCTTCACTTTGAAATAATATATTATTGTAAATTTACATTAAATTGTTTCATTCTTTTCCTTTGGTCAGATACAAATGTGCCACAGGACAAAAATATTATTGTCCCATTTCAAGATCATGCAACATGGCTTGTAATTACATTATGTTTTCTGTCTGTAACTTTAGTTTTAATTATTTCCTTAAGTATGACAGGGAAATACAGACCAGTATACTTGGAAACCAGAAGGCTTGGGAGATCAGCAAAGGGTTGATAGGGCTGTAACAAAGGGACGTTTATGAAACACGAGAGAAAGTCAACTAACAAGTTGAAAAAAACCTAAACTAAAATCAGGGTTTTATCAGCCCCCAAAAGTAACTTCTAAGATTAGGTATGTCTTCTTTTCCTATTAATTCCACATACGACTTTAAATAAGTCACTCCCTCTTTGGGCCTCAGCTCCTTCATCTATAAGATGAGAGGCATGCACTATCTCTGAAGTCATTTACGGCATAAAATTGTATGATGACATGAGTCGAGGTATTTTTCAATTTTTATCTAGAACCACACTCCGGGTTCAATGGCATTAATAGTGATGGCGACCCTTAAAGTCCCGACTTTCTCACCCACTTCGGGAATCATCATGAAAAATTAAACCATGTTAAGTATAGTTTTGATGCTCAGCACGTTTAATCAAATCAATTATTTTAAAAATAATAATCCATATATGGCATGAATGGCAATTCTCAGTTAATCAGAGAAGTCAGGCACAAAAATCCATAACCAGCCAACCATCCTATTACTATCCAAGTTCATTCATTAAAGGATGTGTCTCTAGCTCTGGCTTGTATGGCTCAGTGGATTGAGCACCAGCCTGCAAACCCAAGGGTCGCAAGTTCGATTCCCAGTCAGGGCACATGTCTGGGCTCTGAGCCAGGTCCCCGGTGGGAGGCACGAGAGACAACCACACACTGATGTTTCTCTCCCTCTCTTTCTCCCTCCTTTTTCTTCTCTCTAAAAATAAATAAATAAAATATTTAAAAAGGAAAAAAAAGGATGTGTCTCTAAATACATTTTCAGCAACAATCCACAAAGATTTCAGTTTGGAACCAATGATACACTACCTGCTATCATCAGCTCAACTGGTTCTCTAAGGCTATGGTATCTTTGATGGCAAAAACAATTAACTTAAAACTAGACAGCATTTTACTGTTTACAAAGCTCTTACACATACTTTATTTCATTTAATTCTCACATGATTCTATAACATCTACAAGGGGGACCCCCAAAACCCCAGAATTATCTTCTGGAGGGCAGGTCCCTTGTAGTACAGCCTTCCCCAGCTAGATGAGTATCTAGGAACCCATCTGTGTCAGTGTGCCAGCTGGCGTTGTTGTGGCTGAGGCTGCATTCGGCTTCAGTTAATTTTTTTGAAGACTCTTTCAATGCATTTGCCCATTTCATGATGGGTGATTTATGAGCACACCTGCCTATGCCTACTGAGCATTCAGCAGTTTTTGACCGAAAAACGGCATGACCCTCGTGCCCCACCCACCCTATTCACCCAATCTCTCCCTGATTTTTTTTTTGTTTCCCCCAAATGAGAAACAACCTCAAAGGGAAAAGTTTTGCCAATGTGGAAGAGGTGAAACAGAAAGCAGCAGAAGCACTAAAAGGCACCAAAATCGACAAGTTCAAAAACTGTTCTGAGCAATGGAAAAAATGTCTTGATAGATATATTGCATCAAATGGAGATTACTTTGAAGGTGGCTAAAGTTTAAACGTGTAAGAAAAAATGTACAATTTTTATAAATAAATTCTGGGTATTTTTGGGTCCCCCCTTTCGTATATACTTAAATCCATTTTATAGACAAGAAACAGACATGAAAACAGAGGCTCAAAAATACTATGTGATCTGCCCCTTTGCCAACACATTGCCTTTTACACACACACACACACACCAGTGGCGGTGCTAAATACATGTAGGCCCTCTTTAAATGCACTCATGTCACATTTAAACTTGGTCAGGTACCTTACTATTTAAAATGAAATCATAGTTCACTCTTTCCAGCTGGCGCTGAGCCATGGGCATCTCTCGGGACAACTGTGACAAGTGCCACAAGACCGGGACGAGAGAAAGCCCTACCACAAGAAGCAAAAATATGAGCTGGGCTGCACTGCCACCAACACTAAGACTGGCCCGCTAGCGTGCACACACAGTCCGGGGCTGGACGTGGGCAACGTCTCCTGGGGCTCGAGTGTTATGAACCCAAAACAAGGATGATTGATGTCGTCTAAAATGTATCCAGCAACGAATGGGTCCACACTAAGACCCTAGTAAAGAACTGCATCGTGCTCATTGACAGCACACCGTACTGACAGTGGTTTGAGTTTCACTGTGCACTGTCCCTGGGCTACATAAGGAGGGGACCAAGCTGACTCCTGAAGAGGAAGAGATTTTCAATTAAAAAGAAAAAAGATCAGAGAAAATTCAGGAGAAATATGATGAAAGGGAAAAACATGCCAAAAGCAGCAGTCTTCTCGAGGAGCAGTTCCAGCAGGGCAAGCTTCTCGCACGCATCACTTCAAGACAGGGCCAGTGTGGCGAGCAGCCGGCCGCGTGCTACGGGGCAAGGAGCCGGAGCTCTAGCGGAGGAAACCCCAGGCCTGGAGTGGCACATAAAGCCTGCTCCCTCCTTTCCTAGCCAGTGCACTAAAGTGTTTATTCTAAACACAGGCACAAACAAGTCACAGTTGATAAAAAACTAGTAGACTGTATTTAAAAATAACTTATATATGATACCTGAAAGTCATAAAGTGCTATTTGATTATGACTTTGCTTTATTAAAACTAACAAATCTCTGTGATAATTGCCTCCAGATCACATGCGATAACACCACTGTGACTTGCACCGTTAGGGCCAGATGTCTGAGTCAGGGGAGCCAGAGCAGTCAGAGGAGGTTATAAGGATGCTGAAGGAGCTGAAAATCATGGCAGTCAGGGATCCTTAGGAGAAGAAAACAACTTGGGGACCCAATAAGGAAGGCTGCCGCAGGACGAGGAAGATAATGTGTTTTGATTGCTCAAGGACAAAATCTGATCAATGGTAGAAATTTCAGAGGGGCACTGATGAGTACAACATTACAAAGAATTTTCTAATACTAGAACCTCACGAGAAATCCCCACTGGAGGTTTTCAAACACAACCTCAGGTAACTTCATGGGACATATTCAAGAACAGATTCCTGTAGGGGGTGAAAGATTAGATTAAACATCTTCATAAATCTTTTTGAATTCTGAAAAGTCTTTCACTCTTGATTTTAACAACACCCAAGAAACTTCGACATTTTCTCTGTCCTTCCTACTGTCCTCCAACAAAAGGGGCCAGGGGTGAGTAGGTGACCGCCTTGTTTCTCATGATCACTTCCAGGCCATTGTCTCACCCTGTGACCTCAGCTCATTGGAAGCGCATGACAACAGACAAAACGTTCCACTCTTTCTTATTGTAGTCAGCTACTGAATTCCCTGTCACCCCTTCTCCTTTAGAGATTGTAAAAGTTTTAAGTAAAAACAATAGATTGAAGATGCACAACAATATTTCCCCCCCTCAAAGCATCACTGAAATAACAGTAAATAAATTTTTTAAAATGGGCATAAACTCACAAAAATAGGAAGAATGGGAAAGGAGACAACATTAAAAAATGACTTCTAAGTCAGTTGTAGGAAAACTGAGAACCAACTCAACTTACACCAGGTCCCTCAAAAGGCTCAGAAACTGATATGGGTGGAATGCTGGGGAGGGAGTAATTAAAATAAAGAAGGCTGGTTGAAAGACCCCTCTTTTCTATTCTATGCAACCCAACTACTGCACAGGTCCCACCCTGCCAGAGGGTTAAGAGAGTAAAACAGAGGACATCTGGACTGGGAAAACATAATCACCATTGGCAGTAGGATAGGGGATGCACCTTACTGAAAAAAGGAAAGTTAAAATGCATACAGGAATCTGAGACATCCCTGACCTTGACCCCCACTCATTTCCTGGAATGCCAGCAGTCAGGTCTGCATCTTTCAGAAAGGAGAATTTAATGGTTTTCTCTGAGGAATCTGAGAATCCAAGAGAAAAAACCCTAAAGATGCAGATATAAGAGATAGCCCCAAAAGAGCCCAACCACACTACCCTATCACCCTACTAAAAAATTCATGGTCAGCATGCCCCATCCATAGATAAAACTTGAGCAAAAAGATAAAGAAAAATATGAGAGAAAAGATAAGAAAATTAGAGTACCAGTCTAAGAAACCCATTATCAGAATAAGTTTCCAGGAAAAAAAAGAACAGATAAAAATCACCAACAAAACAATTCTTTAAAATATCCCTAAACTGAAGGACATGGATATTCAGATTGAAAGGGTCCTGTGAGTGGAGGGCTCTCGTGGATAAAACAGATTCACATCATCATGACGTTTCAGAACACTTGGGACACATAGCAAGATGCTACAAACTTCCAAGAACAAGTTGGTCACAATCAAAAGATTAGCAGTCACAAAAGCTTAGCACTTCTCAACAACCCTGAAAACTAAAGACAGCAGAGCAATGCCTTCATAATTCTTAGTTACCACCTTTCCAACCGAGAATTCTATACCTGGTCAAATTATCCATCGAGTATGAGCCTAGAATAGAGATTTTTCAGGCATGCCAGGTCTCAAAAACTTTAGCTTCCTTACAAATTTTATCAGGAAGCTCTAGTATGTTTTCCATAAAAACAAGGGGAGAAACCAAGAAAAAGATCAATGTGGATTCTAGGAAATAGGACATCAAACAGAAGACACTGTGTACTGGGCGTGGAAGGCAATCACTACAGATTGAATCACATCAGGGCTCTGGGAGAACTTCTTTAGGAAGATGAAATCGATAGAATAGCTGATGAGTCTAAATATCTCAAGAGGCAATTAGGCAACTAGCAAAATGTTGGTGTTGAATTAATCTAGTTCTTGTCCCTAGTCTTATGCAGGGAGATGATGATGTAACAGATAATTTTAATCCTCTGTGCAAGTACTAATGAATGGTACCTAATCTAATCTTAGAAAGTCAGAGAAGGCTTGTTGGAGCAGATGATGCCCGAGTTAAGAGCTGAAAAAAAGCGGGGTAGCTACTGGTTATTTCCAATTAACTCCCTGGTCACAACGACAGAATTCTTACTGACTTCACAGAAATTGGATGGTCTATCCCACTAGTCAGGCTGTAGTGTTACCTCATGATTCAGAGTAAGCCAGGGGGTCTGAGCAAGAGTTTCCAAAAATCTAAGTCATGTGGGCTGCTTGTCACTCAAAGATAAAGAGAGTTTGTGATGACAACCTGGGCTTTCTCCCATAATTCCTAGCTATCAAATTTCTCCCCTACCCTGTAGCCCTTCATTCCATAAAAGTGTTCCTATAGACCAAAGATGGAAGGGACTCAAAAGAATCAGTCTCACACAGAGCTTGCAAGTTTTCTGGTTACCAAATGCCATATATAGGGCTGCAGAAATGCCATTCAAAGACCAGAGTTCCCACAAGTTGCAGTCTGTGAGAGGTTAAGATGGAAACATTTCAAGCATGTGCATACATATACTTGGTTGGTACAGTCAATAGAAAAGTGCCATTGATATTTACGGGAGGAAAATAAAGTTCAAAAATTCCCTCATTCACCTTGTTAACTCGTTTCTGCCCTAACTGCTGGGCTTTGCACTGTGCCACCGGCAGGCTCAAAGAAAGTGTCATCTGGGATACGTGAGGCCCTTCTAGGCAGCAACAGCCCACCAAAGCAGTCACAAGAAAAAAGTTGCTACTTAAAAAAGTCTTCAAGCAAGTTGGGACCGAGTCCTCAGATCTTCACTTGACCAAATTATACTCCTTTTCAGGCAGATAGAAATCTGCCAAAGACAAGTCTCTGGGCAAAATGAAAGGTTCCAGGGAAGAAGAGAGAGATTTGTAACTTGATAAAGACATCAAAACACTCAACTGAAAAGAACTTGCACTTAGCTTTTTGAACATCTAAAAATAGCACGTACGCTCAATCTCTCTAATAAGCTGTCTCTGGGATGGGGATTTCATAGGCATAGTTTGTTCTCTGTTGTAGCATGTTTGCTGTTTCATAAGAGAGATAACAATAGTCCTTTCCCTACATCAAAGGACTTAAATAACTAAACCTCTAACTAATGTGTTGGTATCATTATCCCTATTTTCTTGGTTGTGAAACTGAGGCAAAGGATAAATGAGGCTTGCCTGAGGCCAAAGAGAGATTCCTGTCTAAATAGAAAATTATTAGCTCCATAATCTCTAAGAGAAGCCATAGGACCTGCAATATAAGTGCTTTAAACACACCACAGAAATCGATTATAGATTTAGTCTGCGGAGGCCTCTTAATATACCTCAATAACCTATTCTCAAAACACTTATCTAAGAAAAAATCACATTATTTCTAAAGCACAAAAATGGCACCAGTGGCCGACTACCTGAGCCAATCAGAGGAGCATAAAATGTGGGTCAGGTTCAATGCCAAAGGAGTCAGCCAGCTTTGCTGTATATGTTGACTGTATCCTTACTTCTTGCCTAAGAAGAAGAGTTCTTGCTCAAAAGGAGCCAGGCTTCTTGCTCATATGGTTCTAGACAGGACAGAAAGTCTTTCCACAACAATGGATCTCCCTCCACTTAGGGAAAGATATCAACAAGCAACAGCTGCCCACCTGCAAGGCAAGGATACTACACAATTTCCTGAGTCTTGTTAGGAGATTTGCTAATTAAAAAATGTTTTATACAAAAAATATTTGATTAAGAGTTCTATAACCACTGAATTGCATATTTTAATGAAGTTCTATATACAGGGTGGGGCAAGAATAGGTTTATAGTTATTCATAAGAAAAATAATACAGGCCTGGCTGGTATGGCTCAGTGGATTGAGTGCAGGCCTGCAAAGTGAAAGGTCGCTGGTTCAATTCCTAGTCAGGGCGCCTGCCTGGGTTGTGGCCTAGGTCCCCAATTGGGGCGTGTGAGAGGCAAACAACTGATGTTTTTCTCCCTCCCTTCCCCTCTCCCTGAAAATAAATAAATAAAATATTTTACAAAATAATACACGAAAAAACACTGTTTTGCATACTCACAACTGTAAGCCTCCTTTTGCCCCACTCTGTATAGATACAACTGTCTGAGGTCCACAAAAAATTCTACAGACATGAGCCCCAGACTCACAAAGAGAAGAAAAAAAGTCATTTTGAAATATTAGAGCAACTCGATCTGTTTTAAAGCCGAGGGTCTAGAGTTAGAGTAGATTATAAGGACTACTGATGCTTGTCTTTTGGAGGCAACAAGGTAAGAGTGAAAAACCCACAGGCATTTGAGGTGCGCAAATGCATCTCATAGCCCAGGGCTGGGTTTTTGCTCTGGCTCAACAACTAAGCAGGTGTGGGATTTGAGGAAGCTTATTTAAACTTTGAGTGTCAGGTTTCTCAACTGCAAAATAGAGTAATACCAGCTACCTTTTAAGGTTTCTGTGGGGGTTAAAAATCTACAGGCCTGACACACACAGTAAATATGAAAAATCTCCCTTACAATCTTCAGAGCAAACATTCTAGAAACTCCAAGGAAAATAAAATTCACATACTCATAATCAGCTAACAAATGAACTCCCTACTTTAGGGTAGTCTCTAAGAACTGGAACTAATGTTCTGAAATAAATCAATTAATTTCTCAAATTAACTCATTTATAAAGCTTTTGCAAATTTAAGTATCCTTAGAAGTGCTCAAATGGCTACAGGCAGAGATCTTGTATGAATAATCAGCTATTACTACAAGCAGGTCTCTAAATGCTTTACAATTTGACTTTTCATTTGCCTTTCTGTTCTCCCCAAGACGTTCAACTTCTAAAAAAAGATCAAATTATACCTTAAATGCATGTAATTCAGGCTGCCGCAACTCAGAAAGAAAAGACTATCAATAAAGTTATTTAATTGATATGTTTTCTTTTCAGTATGTATCAAAGCACATACATCGAGGAAAAAGTTTTAAAGGTATATGCTTACACTTTCTGAGGTCTTCACTTGACATTATTTGGAGCTAAAAATATCCCATCATACCTCGGCTTTGTAATTCTTCAACTGTTCAAGTACAGGATCTACTAATATTTTTATTCTTTTTCTGGAACTATCCTATCCTCTTCACACTGGGAATATGTAACCCTACACATCGCTCTAGCATCACAAATTCCAATTCTCCCTATAAGAGTCAATTAGAAAGTGACATTCATGAAGCAGTTCAATAAGCAGACCCAAGCTGTTTCCTGATACTCCTCTAGAGGGCGCATGGTACTCTTCTAACTCTTCTTTACCATGTCCCTAACCCACTCCACTACTGCACTCTCAGGTAAAAATTCAACGTCCACTGAAACATGTGCCATCTGCTTGTACCTAGCTGACATTATCCTACTAACCCCTTGATTACTCAATGCATTTACTGAGACTTTGGCACCTAATGCATAGTCTGTCTTTCCACCTGAACTTCAGGCAAGTTACTCAAGCTCTCTCAGCCCTACCCTTCTCATCTGTAGAATGTGTATAAAGATAGTATTTACCTGAGTGTGGTTGAAGGATTAAATAAAATAGTGTACATGAAGTTTTTTGCATGTAGGCCTCTGGTGTTGGAAAACTGGTGAACTAAAAACCCAAAAATTCTGTTAGAAACTCCTAAAAACTTTGGATAAGATATAAAACACTGCAAATATATTCAAACTTTCAAGAAAGAATGGGAAAATATCAAGTGCCAGAACTGAAGAAGGAAGTGAAAACTGAGCCGAAATCTTGGCTACCCTAACTGGGATTTTTAAAGGCTCCATTGAGACAAAAGATGTGGTTTGAATTTGGTACAAAGCAGGCAATCTGAATTGAGACCCTACATAAATGAGACCTCAGAGAAAGGGTAAACTTTGGAGGAAAAAAAGACCTACCTATAGCACAGGGAATCATCAGGGAGGTTTGTCAGTTTCTGGGCTAGGGACACAAAACTCTAGAGAATATTATTTCTAACCCAGAATTCTATACAAAGATAAGTTATCATTCAAGAAAAAGATGGAATAAAATATTTTCAAACATGCAAGCAAGTTCTCAAAATATTTACCTTCTGTGTTCTCTTTTTAAGAAGCCAATAAAGTTTGGGTTCCTTTGAAATGAGGAAGTAAACCAAGAAAGAGCAAAACATGGGATCCAGGAACTTGGGCATCTGACACAGGAGAGAGAAGGGAATTCCCAGAATGATGGTAAAAAGAAGTGTCAGGACGACAGCTCCCCAACAGCCTAGAGAGTAACCAACAGCCTAGAGAGTGACCATAGAGAGATTTGAAGAGAGAATGGATAGCTCAGGGAGGAGGGGAGGGAGGGGTCCTCCCAGCTTCTTTTATAAAAAAGTCTTTTGTTATAAAACCACTTTATTGGCATATGTATATGATTGACTTCCAAAGAGCTGTACATACAAAAATCAGAGTTTTTTTAAAGAAATGTCTGATTTCAGATCTGGATACAATGCAATAGGAAGTACACATATAAAATATTATTGCCAAAAATGTTGAAACTAAATGTAATAAAAATTTAGACCCAAATTCTAGTTTACAAGGAAGTACTGGGAAAAAGAAACAAGTTAAATGACATCAGTAGAAAGCAACTGGACATAGCAAAGATGTGCGAGGTTCTACAGGAAAAATAACCTGTTTTCTTTGAAAAATCAGTGGCATAAGAAAAAAGTAAGGGTGTAGGGAAGATTGTTCTAGAGTAAAAGAGACTAAATAAACATAATCAAATGTCATGTGTGGACCTTTAAGAAAATACTATTTGCAAAAACAACAAAGCTAGAGA
>VMDR010009753.1:0-32608 GCA_007922815.1 Macrotus californicus
TGGCTTGGCAGTTTCTTGTCAAGTTAAACACACACTTACCATATGACCCAGAAATCTCACTCTAAAGAGTATTTAATCTACATAAATAATAACATATGTTCACACAAAACCCTGTACACAAATGTTTGCAGCAGTCCAATTCTCCCTGTCCTCACCCACCCCATTTCATGTCTCAATTCTAGGTTGCCAAACAAAATGTCAGAAAGGGACCAGCCTTTGGTTAAGTACAAAGTAGACACCTGTGGCCACAGGGGACTGCTTTCCCTGCGCCTTCCCGCAGCCCACATGTGTTTGTGGGATATTGATACCCAGCACCCCTCCATTTCATCAAGCAGCAACATTTAAATATCTTGTTTCGCACTTTACTGGCTGATGCTTATAAATGTTTTATGAGCAGCTGAGGTTGCAGCATTACTATTTTATTAGAAGGTTGAATATCTCTTCCTCATAGCTGTATTGCTAGTAAAGTTGTTCTTTCTCCTAAAAATGTTAACTTTGCGCTTGTTATGAAATGGAAAGTGGCAGGATGCTATATAGGTGGTGTTCAGAAATGGTCTGGTGTGTTTGAAAGCAAGCCTGGTTGCACTGGGGCTATTGTGGGGAGGGGGGAGGTTGACTATAAATAATTTAAGGAGGGAAAGTGACTGTTTCAAATACTCTAACAACAGGAACCAGTACAGTCTTTGTGGGCTCAGTCTGTGATTGCTGAGATGTATTATATTTGACCTTTGATAACAATCCTAAAAATCAAGTAAATTATGTGGGCACCCATCAGAGTGAAAAGCAGACAAGAAAAAGAACCCAGTTATTTGGGTGATCCTGGACAAGCCACTGAACAGTTTTGATTGTCAGTTTTCTCATCTGTCCTGTCTCTGACATTTCTCTCTACCTTTCTCCAAAACTAAGAACCAAATAAGTTGGGAGAATAGAATGGGGAGAAATGACTTCTTCTGGAAAGCTGGAGCAAGACTGGGCTTCTTATCTTCCACGGTGGAAGAATGATGTTACAGAGGGAAATCCTACTCTCACCAACTAGGACCAAGTCCTAATATTGTCACCAGTTCCTCCAAGGGAACCACACGGACATGTTCCTTCACTCTCCCTTGTCTTTGTCCATACTGCCTGCATGACCAACTGTGCCATTTGTCTCCCCTTCTCTACCTCAGAAGCTTCTCATCTTCAAAACCAAGTTCCAATGTATCACATCTAGTCTGCAGCCTTTCTAGACTAAACCTTTTTTTTCCCTCACACATATATCAAGTGAGAATTTCTCCTTCATGGCTGGTCTCATCTTAAGCCTTAGTCCATCTATTCAGTCATTTATTTCCTCAAGATCCATCTGCAAAATTTCGGCTGTGTGCCATGACACTGGAGATAAAAAGATAAGTAAAATACAATCTCTACCCTTAGGCTCATGAACTTTTATTTCCACATTATATTTGAATTCCCAAGAATGATTTGTCGAGGATGAGACCGAACTGAAACTATTTTTATATCTCAGTGCTTGCGGTTGTCTAGCACACAGTCGCTATTCACAGAATATTTCTTACATTGATGGGAAAGGAAGAAACTGAGCAGTAAGATCCTCATTCTAAAGATCACGCTCCATGGGCCATATGCTGGGAGGCCTCCAAGATTTAGGTCAAAGTGATCTTACCTGCGCTAGGGATTCTTTTAGTCTTTAAATCAAATGACATTTCTTTAGTTTATTAGCTCAGAAAATATTTATGATTGTGTTGTGTTAAACACTGAAGAAAAGATAAATAAGCAATATATGTAGTATATGTGTATATACACATATAATAATGTCAAATATTATTATTATTATTATTGTTATGATTACATGGAAAACCTGTAACGTGTCCCTCAGCACTGGAGTTATGACAAGAGTTTATTTTGTTTAAAGTGAAGAACTAAATAACCTTTCTGTCCCAGTAGACCAAAGCTCTATAAAGGACAGTGCCTTCCTTTATATCGGCACCCCTGGCATAATGTTGGGAATAGAGGATGTTTAGTAATGATTTGATGAATAAATGAATTGTCCTGCCATTATTCTAAGCATCTAAGTCAAAGATATGTACTTTTTATGTCTTTAAAAAGAAACCCAGTTGCTTTATCATGAAATGGCACATGTGAAAGTGGAATTTGTTTCAGATTAGGCAGGGTGGAAGCAAGTTTGGATTTGTCATTACACTTATAAAAATTTCAGAGTTTTATGGTAACTTAAAAGATCTTACACTAAGTACAGCCCTGGGAGTAAAAGAGTAAAAAAAAAAAAAAATCAGCGGAAAGTTTCTCTTGTACAAAGAAAAATGAAATGGACTCATTGTATAGAGAAGCATACGTGAGATTATACGTGTCAGAGCTTGCTCACTATCGTAATATACGTATCACTATCAAACTATGACAACTTATTATCAAGAACTGTGATATTGGGATTGACTTCTGGCCAAGATGGAGGCATAGGTAGACACACTTTGCCTCCTCGCACAACCAAAAGAAGGACAACAACAAATTTAAAAACAAAAAAACAACCAGAACTGCCAGAAAATCGAACTGTATGGAAGTCTGACAACCAAGGAGTTAAAGAAGAAACACTCACCCAGACTGGTACACGGGGTGGAGACAGGAAGACCGGCGGAGAGGAGTCATGGCAAGGCTGTGGCTGGCAGATGGGGTGAGGTGGCAGCTGGTGGAGTGGGTGATCCCACACTTGTGTGCCGATAAACCAGGAGAAACAACTGGGGCACGAGACAGACAGTGCAACCCAGGGCTCCAGCGCGGGGAAATAAAAAAGCCTCAAACCTCTGACTGAAAACACCTGTGGGGCTTGAGACGGCAGTGGGAGAAACTCTCAGCCTCACAGGAGAGTCCGTTGGAGAGACCCACAGGGCTCTAGAACATACACAAACCCACCTACCCGGGAGTCAGCACCAGAAGGGCCCAATTTGATTGTGGGTAGAGGGGGAAGTGACTGAAGCCCACGGAGAGGAGAGCAGAACAAGTGGCACTGTTCTGTCTCCGACTCCTCCCCACAAACAGCGCCACAACGCAGTGACGTATCGCCCCGCCCTGGCAAATACCTAAGTCTCCTCCCCTTACTATGTAACAGGTGCGCTGCAACAACAACAAAAAAAAACATGGCCCAAGTGAAAGAACAGATCAAAGCTCCAGAAAAAAATACAACTAAGGAATGAAGCGATAGCCAACCTATCAGATGCACAGTTCAAAACACTGGTTATCAGGATGCTCACAGAATTGGTTGAGTATGGTCACAAAATAGAGAAAAAAATTAAAGGCTATGAAAAGTGAATTAAAGGACTATGAGCCCTGACTGCTGTAGCTCAGTGGATTGAACCCGGGCCTGCTAACCAAAAGGTTGCCGGTTCGATTCCCACTCGGGGATCATGCCTGGGTTGCAAGCCAGGTCTCTAGTAGGGGACACATGAGAGGCAACCACACATTGATGTTTCTCTCCCTCTCTTTCTCCTTCTCTTCCCCTCTCTCTAAAAACAAGTAAATAAAATCTTTAAAAAAAATTTGTAATGAGCCACCCCTGCTCATGGAAAGCATGAATTTAAAAAAAAAAAAAGTGTGTGTGTGTGGGGGGATGCACAGGGAGCCAACACTGACAGGAAGGAAACCAGGACTCAAATCAGCAGTTTGGACCAGAAGGAAGAAATAAACATTCAACCAGAACAGAATGAAGAAACAAAAATTCAAAAATATGAGGAGAGACTTAGGTACATCCAGGACAACTTTAAACATTCCAACATCTGAATCATAGGGGTACCAGAAGGAGAAGGGGGAGAGCAAAAAATTGAGAACTTGTTTGAAAAAATAATGAAGGAGAACTTCCCCAGTCTGGCAAAGGAAATAGACTTCCAGGAAGTCCAGGAAGCTCAGAGAGTCCCAAAGAAGCTGGACCCAAGGGAGCACACATCAAGGCACATCATAATGACATTACCCAAGGATAAAGATAAGGAGAGAACCCTAAAAGCAGCAAGAGGAAAAGAGACAGTTACCTACAAAGGAGTTCCCATAAGACTGTCAGTTGATTTCTCAAAAGAAAGCTTGCAGGCAAGAAGGGGCTGGGAAGAAATATTTGAAGTCTTGAAAGGCAAGGACCTGCATCCAAGATTGCTCTATCCAGCACAGCTATCATTTAGAATGGAAGGGCAGATAAAGTGCTTCCCTGATAAGGTCAAGTTAAAGGAGTTCATCATCACCAAACTTTTATTATATGGAATGTTAAAGGAACTTATCAAAAGAAAAGAAGATGAAAAACTATGAACAGTAAAATGACAACAAACTCACAACTATCAACAACCGAACCTAAAAAAACAAAAACAAAAACGAACTAAGCAAATAACTAGAACAGGAACAGAATCACAGAAATGGAGATCACATGGAGGGTTATCAGCGGAGAGTGGAGAATGGGGGAAAAGGTACAGGAAATAAGAAGCATAAATAGTAGATACAAAATAGACAGAGGAGAGGTTAAGAATAGCATAGGAAATGGAGAAGTCAAAGAACTTATATGTATGACCCATGGACATGAACTAATGGAGGGAAATCCAGGGGGAGTATAGAATAGAGGGGAATAAAGAGGGGGGGGAATGGGACAACTGTAATAGCATAATCAACAAAATATATTTAAAAAAAGAGAAAAAACTGTGATATTGAATTAAGCCTTATTATCAAGAGACATAGCAAGAATACTTGATATGGTAAGACTGGTCCCACTAATGCAAAAGGAGTCAAGTGCTTGACTAGGCAAATGATTTAGAAAATTTCCTTTCCACCCAGTAAAAATGTGGCCTAAGATTCCATAACCAGAAAGTGAGATGTCGTCTCCCCAGGGATATTAGAATAACATTAGATTTCAAAAGTATAGGATTTCCCTAAATAACAGCAAATATTTACATTAAAAGAAAATGACTTTGCCTATACCGAAGTAGAGAGTACTTAAAATATTACTTCAATTCTGAAATCATTTGTTTGAAGGCAACACTTCCAAGCCTTTTTTGTTTTTTTTTTTGGCCAGCACAATGTTCAAAACTCTTAGAAACATTGAGCTAATGTTTATGAAAGTACTTCACAAATTCTAAAGTACCCTGTAAGGTTAGTTTGTATTAGCTACTCTACTAAAAAGAAGAAAATGTGCACAACAGATGGGCAAATGGCCATAACAGACCTGCACTGTCAGTGCAGGCTTCCACAAGCGTGGCCTCATTCGCTCCTGTGGCAACCCTGGGCGCCTGGCGGTCAGAGAAGCACTTATGCAGAACATGGAAGGTTCTAAAGGGCAACATTAACGCTCAGCTCCAGTCCTACCCCTGCATAAGGTGACAGGGTATGCCACAAGCCTAGGAAGACAGCCAGAGTCTAGAAAGTTCAACCTTCAGCTCTCCTGTCAGGATGAACTGTATTTGTTTGCTATTGCCTTGAACTAAGGGCAACGATCTGAGCAGATTGTTGTTTAGATAATTATTGCTGAAGTGCACTCCAGAAAGTAAGCATTCAGGAAATATTCTGCTTTATTATTTGTTCCCTGAAGCCAACTATTAAGAGACAGAGATAAAGACATAATATGCCCTAAACTATATGAAAGTAGGTGGGTAGAAATGGAGCTTCTAAAGCAGGTATGGCTGACCTTGAACACCATGGGGTTTGGGGGCACAGACACCAATAGAAAATCCACACATAACTTTTGACTCCCCCAGAACTTAACTAATAGTCTACTGTTCGCCAGAAGCCTCACTGATAACATACACAATTAACACATATTTTGTATGTTATATGTATTATGTACTGTATTCTTACAATACAGTAAGCCAGAGAAAAATGTTATTAAGAAAATCATAAGGAAACTACAGTTACAGTATTTACTGAAAAAAAAAAATCCATGTATAAGAGGGACCTTACAGTTCAAACCCGTGTAATTCTAGGGTCAACCGAATAGAGTTCTTTCTCTTGTTACTAGCCCGGAAAAAAAAGAAAGAAAACCAGAAACCACTGCAGATCTTTCACATGAAGAGCATTTGATAAAGGGTATTGGTTATGGAAGACAGGAGGGCTGAGGAGCCAAATAGGGCCTGTGAGCAACCAGAGTTTAGCCATTGTAGTGAGCTGCTACCATTTACTGAGGCTGTGGAGCTGCAGGATGTGACGAGCCAAGACTGTTTAGCAGGAGTTGGGACAATTGTGAGGACTCCTGGCAGGACCTGGGACCACGGAGACAGGGGCTTGCTTGCAGAGGAACTGCAAACACAGAGCAGCACAACTTCAGCAAAGATGCCCCCGGATGCACCTGATTGCTCCTGGGTCTTTTAATCTCCCAATCTTTCACCAGTTCCTCTCATTGGCCCAGCTGCCTGGGAAGGCAGGGGCTGCTGGGAAATGTAGTCCTTCTGAAATGGGTCAGCAGGGGGTCAGTGAAGGGCAGAAATGGGGCTGAAGGCAAACCTGCATGTGACTGCCATACACTCCAAGAAAAGCTGACATTATTCCCCCACAGTAAAAGGGGTTTTATCCCCATAACATTTAAATGAATTTGAATAAATTTATACCTTTGTGTCATTTATTTTCCCCTCATGTTTAATTTGTGATCTGAGGATAGGTTTGCTGATTCAGATTAAATAATTAACCGGGATTTGGCTATAAAGGACAGGCCGTCATAATATCATCTCGCTAAATGGAGAAAAAAAGTAACCAGATTCTGCCTCTGTCAGGAGCATCCATCCAGAGGTCACCTGGAACTCTCAGAAGCATATTCCTTGACAAAGTCACTGCTTAGTCTAGCTTCTTAGCCTTAAAGGAAATGAAACTTTGGGTTCACGCCTGGTACATGGCAGAACTCTTTCCCCCAGGCCAGATGCCTGCTCTGCACAGGTAGCCCCCACTTTACAGAAGCTCAGAAATTCGCTTTACACTACTTCACTTTTATGAAAGACCTACGTTAAGTACCTGTCCTCATGGACCGAAAGAAATCCAAATAGGATTTTACTTTTATGAAATAAAAGGCAAAGAGCATTCAGCATTTGCGGTGAGCTGTCGCAGAGGCAGTGCGCACCGGGCAGTGAGAGCAGAGGCAGTGTGCACCGGGTAGTGAGGCACCCCTGCACACCCATTATTTCTACTTCACTCCGGCTGTGTCTTCACCCTGTCATTCCTGCTTTCACTGCATGTTTGTGCTACTTTAGGTTTCACGTGTTGTTTGGTGTGATTTGATGGGTTATATTAGGGATCCGGAAATGCTCAAAAATTTTTCCAGTATTAATTAATTAACGGCGATCGCTTTTTCACTTCACGCCATTTCGGTGAACCAAGGGTTTCATAGGTAAGCTCTGTTTTCAGATAGTGAAGGAAACATGTATTCCTTGGCTTTCTTTGTTAGAGACTGAGCCTTGAAAATTGGACGGATATTTAATCCATCACAGAGCTCTGGGCACCCACAGATGTGTCTCGGGAGCTCAGGGATGGCTGTGGGGTGTGGAGAAGGGAAAGAGGGGTTGCCAGCACCCCTCTCCCCAGCCACCCCTGCTTTCCTTTCAACCGGAAAAGCTCCAGCTTTGTCTGGGGTCTGTGTGTGTGTTAATATTGGCTTTCCTGTCACATTGTGCTGAAGAAAGAATTTTGTGTAAAATCACTGCCGAGACTGAGAATCCTAAACCCAGTTTTCTAACCTTTTCTCTGGAGAACCTTGGGTAAGGCCCTTAACTTGCCTGACTTCCTTTTTCTCTTGCATAATGTGGAGTAAATACATTTATTGTCTCTTCCAGGTATAAAGTTCTGTCAGTTTTGGGACATATGGGGAAACTGCTCCAAAGAAACATCTTCCTGTAGAAACACAACCCCTAAGTCCAGCACGTTTACTAGTTTGTTGACTTATTTCTTCATTCATATCACTTTTCTACTTCCGTACACATCTGAATTCAGACTCACTGGAAGCTTCCGGGGTGTCCGCAGTAGCTCTCCAGGCCATCAGGAAGCCCGGGGCGCAGGTTTGGGAGTCATTCCACACAATGCTTACCTCGAGCAAAAGTATTTTTGGCTGGAGAATAGCTTTCTCTAATGAGAATTACCTAATTAGTGTCCTCTCCAGGCTCACCACTGGGTTCATTCCAATCCACCAGTTCAAGGTGAAGTGATAATAACATTTATTTTTTTTAAAAATTGTAGTAAAAAACACATAACATAAAATTTATCATCTTAATCCTTTTTAAGTGTATAGTTCAGTTAATGTTAAGGATATTCATATGATTGTGCAACAGATCTCTAGAGCTTTTCCATTTTGCAAAACTGAAACTCTAACTCATTAAACAGTTCCCAATTCCCCCCACCCCCCTCCTCAAGCCCTGGGCAACCACTTTTCTACTTTCTAGTTCTAGACATTTAGATGCCTCCTATGAGTGGAATCATACAGTTTTGTCTCTTTTTTGAAAGATTTTATTTATTTATTTTTAGACAGAGGGGAAGGGAGGGAGAAAGAGAGGGAGAGAAACATCAATGTGTGGTTGCCTCTCACTTGGCCCCCTACTGGGGACCTGGCCTGCAACCCAGGCATGTGCCCTGACTGGGAATCGAACTGGCGACCCTCTGGTTCACAGCCCATGCTCAATCCACTGAGCTACACCAGCCAGGGCTTGACTGGCTTATTTCATTTAGTATAATGTCCTCAAGGTTCATCAACATTGCAGCATGTGACAGGATTTCCTTCCTTTTTAAGGTTCAATAATACGTCATTGTATATATACATGTCACATTTTGCTTATCATTTGTCCACTGATGGACACTTGGGTTGCTTCTACCTCTTGGCTGTTGTGAATAATGAACATGGGTGTGCAAATGCCTCTTCGAGATTCTGCTTTAAATTCTTTTGGAAATACACCCAGAAGTGAGACTGCTGGACTCGGTGGGATCTCTTTTCAGGGCTCTCCTTGCCACAGGCTGCCTGAGAAACACAAAGGAAAACACAGGTCACATTTGAGAACTTTTCAGCTGCTCAGAACTTCCTAGTTTGGTTGCATCCAATTCTAACAGGAAAAGGCTCTCTGAGAAGGAGAAGGAGCGGGTCCAAGTCTGGGAAGAATGCCTGCTCTTTGGAAATCCCCAGCATGCTACATGTGACAGAAGCTTGTAAAAACGACACGCTTTCTGAATGCTCCTTTGGCACAAACCTCTGCGGCATTCTGGAGTTGGCTTGTACAAACTGGAAACCACGAGAAGGTCCATAATGTAATTTAAAATATGCCAATTCTCACTCCACTAATCTGCAAACTAAACAGTTTGCACAAAAATCCCTGCCGTCTCTCCTCCCTCATCAGTAGAAGTTTAACAAATGAAATCATTGAGGTTTCAGTGATTCGGAAAATATTCAAGCCTAGCTTCTGGAGCACCATGCAGAAACATTATATAAAGTTATATAAAGTTGATTTTGTTTAATTGTTTATTCACAACACTCAGTAATTGAACCACTAGGTACCATGGTGACAGAAATGAAGGTAAATGGATGGGAGTTACAGAGTAACAATGGGTCCCCTGTCTTTAATGGTAATTAGTTAGCCCCTGCCATATAGTCCATCTGTTCACATGCTGTGACCTCAACATACATGCTCAATGGAGAAAAAAAGAATAAAATATACATTGAAGAGTTATCATCAAATATGGAATTTTAAAAAATTGACCCAGAAGGCTGACATTTAGAAAATATTACCCTTTTCTACCTTTTGAAAATTAAAGATATAAAATCATTAGTGAGGAGAGGATATTTTTATTTCTTAGCTATTTCCCTCCTTCCTTAACCATCAGTTATACTTTACAGGAGAAGCCACTAGGGACAGGTACCCATCAGTCATTGGTCAGTCAGATTTGAGGGCCACTGCCCTGATCCACATACCACTGTGGGTTTAGGTGTGAAGAGCCTTGGATTCTGAGGGGTGCTTCATGTAATTGTCCAAGCAATGAATCAATCAAAACACCTGAATTGAGTTAGACCACTCTGTAGGGCCTAAGTTTTCAGAATGACCTAGTTAACTCTATAATATAAAGGTCTTGAAATTAAAGAGACTCTTCAATATTAAAAGAAAAGTCCAGTTTGGATGAGTATTTTAGCCCCCAAGGAAGAGCAGAATCAGAAGCCTGGAAGTATGAGATTAAAAAATGTTGATATAAAAAAGAACTGCCTAAGAGCAGAAATTGGAAACAAAATATACATGTCTAGAAAACAAACCATCCAAAGCACAACAAAAACAAAAAAATCTTTAGATCAGAAAGAGTCCATATAGAAGTTTTCCCTATTCCTATTTGTGATCCTTGAATATCTATCTTACATTGGTAGTAGAAAGAGGCCGTGAAATCTCTGACTTCTTTTCATGGTGAAAATACACTTGAGTGGCTGTTGCTTTTCCACGGGGAAGTCTGTGTGTTGTGGTGGTGGTGGGGGGGACTTGTTGCTTTCCTGAAACTGGGCCTGGTTGGACAAATGTCTGGCTGAGTTACATTTGTAGGGGAGGGAAGAGGAAGGAAAGAGGGAAAAAAAGAGAAAAATACTTCCAGGGACAGGGAAGCTTGGGAAATGCCTGGGCCAGGGTTGTAGATATTCCCCCAAAGAAGGCATTAAAAGAGTTATGGTGTCACTCTTTGAGGCCATTATATAAAAAAAGATGGCTATATGTAAGAGGCAACATAGTGTAGAGGTCAAGTTCATAGACTCCGAATTGGGGCTACTTGAATATAAATCCTGTCTCGACTGCTGTGAGCTGTTAGACAAGCAACTCACCAGCCTGTGCCTCAGTTTCCTTATCTCTAAAATTGGAAGAATAATATTTCTCTATCTCTTCAGGTTGTTGGGAAGATTAAATGAGTTTCTATTTAAGACACTCCTGGAACACAGCCTGGCAGGCTGTTCCTGGGAAAGGTGAGCTGTGTCTGCCAGCAGTCAACCTGGGGTGCTGGGGGTGGGGCAAGGCCTCCGCTGAGCAACCCTGACAGTGGATCTGAAACACGTGTGAAGCTTGCCACTGTGCTTGAAGAGCCCACGGTGACGGCTTCTCGTGTAGACCTTAAATAAGGTGTCACTTTACTAAGCCACTTGGGCCTGAACTAGTCTGGGTCCATTCTTGCCAGGGTCTTATAAACATCAGAAGATAAAAGACAAAAATAGTATTTGACTGCAAATCAACTACGACAATCCTATTTTAGTTTCTATTAAGGACCAAGGCTTTCAAAGATGTCTCCCAGCCGTATCTTGGAATAGTCGACTAATCACATTCATATGTGCATCTATGGGACCACAGGCTACAGAATTTCCTGAGAATGCTGAATAAACCACATCTTGGGCTTCAACGTCATCACCTGGTGAGGAAATAACCACTTTGTTAAGCACAGAAATGAGAAAAGGAGGAGGAGGACATTTTCGGGGAGGTAATATGAGGGTTTACTATTTCCTGAAAGTCTGAGGCAAGGGCCCCAGACCTGGACCCAGGTGTGCTGACCTGCAGGCTTGCTAAATCCCTCTGGGAAGAAATGCAACTTACTAGATATGTGTGTTTCTCTGTGAATAAGGTTCTCTGCTTTCTTGAAATTTTAAGAGTCTGTCACCAAAATTATTAAGATTGACTGGACTAGCAACATATTAAAAAACTGGGTGAGAGGAAGAAATGTAGAATTTCCTTTGATGCATTTTTCCGTGTTCTGTATCACTGTGGATACCTCTGAATGTTCTGCTTAAATTCCCAGCCGGTCCTCCAGCTAAAACGCATTAGCGCCACCCAGGTGCAGACAAAATTCTTCTCTCCTGTTGTCCTGACAGCATTTATCTGAGTCCCAAACCAAATAATCTTGCCTATATATCACGTGAAAAATACAAAGAAGCTGATTTTTAGAGGAAAATGTCTTATCATTCATAATAATCCAATATTTTTGAAAAGAATACTGATGCAGAATAAAACACCAGGAGGTTAGAACACAGCACCCCTATGTCAGCAGGAGAAGCTGATTTCCACAAAGTGCCTGCAGGTAGCAGGAACAAAATGAGGGTTTCCGTGCATCGCGGCTGTCACTTGTGGCTGACTCTCTCAGAGGCACCACTGTCTCCCTGCTCAACCAGTTCCTGTGACACTGATACTCTGAGCAGCTCTCTGGGTTTACCTGGTGTAGACATTGCATATCACCTTGGTCAGAGGCAGTGGCTACGCGCTCACGGAAGTGGTCTTCTGACCATGACGTTAGACCTGCGTACACACGCTCATAAAACATTCACGTAGACCACAGAACCTTCCCAGGATGTCTATAGCAGCTTTATTTGTAATTGTCAAAATGTGAAAGCAACAGAGATATCCTTCAACAGGTGAATGAATAAACTGATATATCCAGACAACAGAATATTATTCAGCACTAAAAGGAAATGAGCTATCAAGCCATTAAAAAAAAGAAAGAAAAAAAACAGGGAGGAGCCTTAAATGCATTTTAGTGAGTGAAAAAAGCCAATCTGAAAAGGCTACATACCACAGGATCCCAACTCTATTACATCCTGGAAAAGGCAAAACTATGGAGGCAATCAGTGGTTGCCGGGGGTTGGGAAGGAAGGGGTGAATAGATGAGGCACAGGGGATTTTTAGGGCAATGAAATGCTCTGTATGCTGCCATAATGTTGATATATGTTTTATACAGTTGTCTGAACCTTTAGAGTGTACATTAAGAGTGAATGAACCCTCATCTAAACTATGGACTTTGAGTGAGTATAATGTGCTGACGCAGGTTCATCAGTTGTAACAGAGGTACCGGCTCTGGCAGATGCTGCTAGTGGGAAAGGCTATGCCTGTATAGGGGGCAGAGAATATATGGGGAATCTCGGTATCTTCCCCTTAATTTTGCTATGAACCTAAAACAGCTCTAAAGAAGTAAAGGCTTAAAAAATACACATATGCATGTACATAAAATCTAAACACATGGGCTCTGTAATGCTCACTGCCTTCCCTTGGCTTACAGAATATAGTTCAAGTCTTTGGACTAAAGTGGAACATAAAAACTAAGCTCGTTAGGCCAAACTGTTTAGCAAGGGGTTCAAGACCCTCTAGGCCCTGTGTCCCCCGCCTTCTTCTCCCTGCTTTTGTCCTTTGCAGGCCTTTCTTCCTGCACACCACCTCTTTCTCATCTTGCCTCACTGCATGCCTTGTGCCCCTGTGTTGGAAATGTCCTCTCTACCATGCCAAGCATACTCCCCACCTCTGCTTTTGTGTCTCCTCTACCTGAAGTTTCTCTCTGTGCACCACCATCAAAACCCGACAAGGTTCATCTCACACAGCTTTCCGTTCTTCACCTCCCCCAGCCAGCAGCAGTGTCTTCCCCTTTTGGGCACCTTAGGCATTCCTCTTACACCTCTTAGAAGTTTGTGTCCACACTTGGACATTCCAATCCCACCTATTCCTCCCTCCCTCTTCCTCCTTCCCTCTGGCCCTTGTCTCCCAAGCCTCTGAGCACAGGTATTCACTTACTAAGCACAGAGGGAATTCCAACATGTGCTAGGAAGTCAACTGAATTGAATTCTGGGGTTCGAGGGGTAAAAGATACTCAATTAACAATAAGATCATTTTTTTAGTATATCATCTTTCTTTATGTTATGTTCATGAATATTCTTTCCCTGTTGATCCTTGAGAGAATAATTAATGGAAATGCATACATGCTGCACCTGAATGAACAATAGCAATGCATTGTTTATAGGCATGTAGCTAGGTTTGGTATACATAGAATACACCGGCTTTTTGTCATTCTCTTCAGGGCACTTAAATTCGCCTTCATACTGACGGGGTTTGGACCCCAGATGGGTCCTTCCGTGACCATCTGATCCTAAGTATTTATTTTATTAACAGTTAAACCAAGGCCACAAAAAACTGCAGCTAGCTGGAGGTGCAGCTTGGTTTGCTAACTTTTCACCTGCAGTGTGGGGATTTTGTCTGGTTCGTTGTAGCATTTATCTCAGAGCCTCACACGTCGTAGGTGTTTCGAAATATTTTCCTATCCTTCCATGTTGTCTTCATTCAATAATGAGGTTTTGCATTTTCTTCTTTCCTCCCTTCTTTCCTTTGGAGTTGTTATACTGACTTTTCTGTTCTGCGGTTGCAAACACCGGGGATTTACAGAGCGGAGCGGGGCGGTTCCTGGCGGCGCAGGGCTTCTGTTTTGTTAGCGGATACTGCCCTCTTCTGGTCCTAAAAATACACTCCTGCTTTACAGCAAAAATGCACCGAGTACTCCGGCAGCCAGTGAATGAAGGACGACAGACTGTCCCGCTACTGATAGTCTCCCCAGTTCAACTTTGGAAAACTCTTCATTGCTACCTTCCGTACTGTTAGTAATTCCAAGCATTTTGCAAATATTCTCAAAACTCTTAGCATTGTTTTCCCATTTTATTTTTCTTTCTGTGTAAAGCTCGGTGAGTAAAAGGTGGTTCTGATTTTTTCAGTTGGGTTTTTTGCTTAGTTACCAGTTTCACAGAAGGATCTTTGGTGGTTGTGGTTCCTTCTTTTGTTTTGTTAGCAAGTTATGTGGGGTCATGCTGAGGCTCTGCCAGTTACTAATGAGGTGGTCCGGTCCGGGACTAGTTATTTCAGCTCTCAGCTTCAGGTTCTTTCAACACCTACCCTGCCTTCCTCACGTGGACTATGTAAAGATCAAAGGAAATATTGTAGGTGAAGTCACTTGGAAAACTCTAAGATGCTACACTCATATGAACTATGATGATTACTTCTAGATAAAAAAAGATACTTTTAATAACAGATACTTGGAGCTATAATACCATCTGAAATGCAGCTTCATAAAAAGACCCGACTTTTAGAATTTATGAAATATTTAGAGAAATATGAGTATAGAAAATATTTGTTGCCTTCCCAGGAACCTGTTAGAACAATCCAGACAATGACTTGTTTTTCTGAGGAATCTTCTATATGCTCTTAGCAAAGAGCAAGAGATTTGATTTAAAATTTAAAGAGTTCATTTAGCCTTCTATTTCTATTTTTTTAAGCCTAGGAATAATATTCTACCCAATGCCAGGCCAGCTTATAGTCCTTAAATATGTTTTATATCATTAAAATAAAAATGATAAAACTACCATTGAGTGTGCCTCTATTATGGCCATCTACAAGGCACTTCACATACTTTATATCACATTGTGTCCTCAGAATAATCTTGCTTTATTACTTTATCTAATAGGGGAGGACAATAAGGTTCAGAAAAGTTGAGAAATGGATCTGAGGTCATATGACTAGTAAAATCATCAGGATTCAAACTGCAGTTGGCTTGGCATAAGAGTCTGTGTTTAGCCAGTGTTTGCTTGATTACGCTCTGTGAAAAAGTTCAACAGAAAGGTGAAACCTGGAGGGGAGTTAAACAAGCCCTTGACTTCTTAGGAATTACCCTCCTTTTCTCTGCTTCACTCTGCTAATATAGACTTGGCCAAGAATTGACTTTTACATTCGGAAAAGCACCAAATTTGTGGCGGTTGTCTAACAAAATTAAATACACTACAAATATAGCTGAAAAAAATACACTCTAGTTTTTTAAAAATTTTATTTATTTATTTTTAGACAGAGAAGGGAGGGAGAAGAGAGGGAGAGAAACATCAATGTGTGGTTGCCTCTTGTGCGCCCCCTACCGGGGACCTGGTCTGCAACCCAGACATGTATCCTGACTGGGAATCGAACTGGCAACTCTTTGGTTCACAGGCACTCAATCCACTGAGCCACATCAGCCAGGACTATACTCTAATTTTTCAAATTAGTCACTATTGTTATAGATTTTTGCTTTCAACTCTTTTGAGTGACATAAAATCTCCCGTCTCCTAAGTCTGCTTTCAAATGTTAAGAACAATTGGAAGAATTTTTACAAAGAAATGAGTACACTGAAGGTAGAATTATACTTAAAGGGTAAGTCTTGGACTGCTTTTTTCTAACACTTAGTACAGTTGTAAACTAGACTCTCAAAATTTCCTGTAAAGAGAATGTAAACTAATCGTAATATAAAAACCAATAGGCTATAAGAAAACAAATCCAAACATTAAACAATATGTATGATATTAAAAACTTCACATGCATCACCTCATTTCGCCTTTACTGAAACCCTCTAATGTAGGAAGTTTTATCCTCATTTTACAGATAGGTAACTCCAGGTACCTTGCCTGATTAAGGGCCCTCTTCTAGTCAGGGGCAAAACCTGAACACACCCAGGTTATAATGTCGCCAAGGGTCTAAGGCCCTCTCCAGTCCTGATACCCGCCCCTTCTTCTAGCTGGCCTTCAGCCCAGTGTCTTCCTAGGTGCCTTTTAAGGATGGAGTTCTAGACTCTTGTCTCCAGCTTGAGGTTGTGACACCTGTCAAGCTCTTTTCCAGTTTGATCCCTGCCCTGAGCTCCTGCCTTCTGACCAGGGGCTCCGACCATGTGGGCAGATGACCACATACAGTGTGATTTATCATGTGCTCAACCACCAGGACAAGGTTCATTGCACATCTGCAGCTCTGCAGAAATCTGAACTTCCTGTGAAAATAGCCTTCACACCCATTGCCTGATGCTTCTTCCACGTTAAGGAGTTCCCTATTTAGTCAGAAACTACACAGCTCTGTCTTCTATAGTCCACCCCCGAGATCCTTAAACTAAGCTTGGAAGTCCTCAAATGTGCATAAAATGGAAGTCTTTTCATTACATTATATATAATATAATTTTATTCGATATAGAAAAAATAAGTCTTCTCTGTGAGTAAAGGCTGCGTTGTTTCCTGGGCAGGTCTTCAGCCATCCTAGGAGCTTGCAACATCCTTAAAGCAATTGACTTTCTGCTTCAGCTAGCCAGCAGTCGTGTCCGTTGTTTCAAACCCCCAAACCCTAAAAAATATCACCCGCTTCTCACTCTGCATTTTGTAATATTCTGTGTACTTCCCTAGGGGATAGACCACTATTGGTACATGTTTGTTTTCCCCAAAGTGTCTCAAGTTGTTGCTAAATGTGTAATTCAATGATATGGGCCTCTTTTTTCCCCCTTCTGATTAGTTTCTAGGTTCCTTTTCACATTCCCAGTGGTTCTTTACCATTGAGGCTTTTCTAAAGGAAGTAACTGAAAACCCCTGTGACAGATCAGCCTTCCTTCTGTGAACTCAGCAGGGTGCCCTGTCACCACCCGAGAAATGCTTCTTATGAGACTCTGTGCTGGCCTCTCTGGATCACCTCTGCACTGTTGTCCACTCTACCCTCTGCTCCAAGTGCTGACCAGCACAGACATCAGCAATGACCCTGCCAATGGGGAAGCTGGCAGGAGCCGGGTTGAAGGCAATGAGGTCGGGGATTCTTTCTCCTGATTCTCTCTCTTCAGGTCAAGGAACTAAACCTAAGTTTCCTTTTCCTCATTTGTCCAGTGAGACTAATGTTGGTATTTACCTCAGAAGGGGCTCTTGTGAGGATCGAATGAGGTAATCTCTGCAAAGTGCGTAGTGTGGTGCCGAGCCCCCAGGAAGTGCTTCACAGTGTGGCCATTATCTCTGGGGTGGAGCAAGAAAATCTATCCAATGCCTTTTACTGCCTTCAGGAAGGAGATAGAAAGACAGAAAAAGACAGTGGTAAGAAAAGAGAGGGAGAGAAGAGGCATCAATGAAAGAATAGACAGTTACCATTTCCTTTAAGGTTCCTGTGGCAGAAATTTTTCAGAATACGCACAGTAGTGGGAATTACGTAAATGCACAAACCATCAATTGCAGGGCTGACTAAGCACTAGTGGAAGCCCCTTCAGTTTGAACTTGACCCACTGGGGAGGAACTGAGAATGCTCTGCTCCAACAGGTGGCAGGGGCGAGGTGTGAGGTTGAGAGGAGCACTCCCAAACACTGGCTGCATAACCTGGGCACGGTGCTTAACCTTCCTGTGCCTGGCTGTCACCAGCTGGAGGACGGGGTGAAAAACATCCCTTTGTTTCATGGGGTCATTTTAACGCTCACACGAGTTAACACACACAAAGGGCTTAGGCTATTGCCTGCACGTATTAAGTGCTATATAATTGTGTTATTACAGTTAAGGTACATTGGCATGAGTAATGGACTGATGGGAGATCCCAAGAAGGGTTACTGAACTGTTGAGAACCAGAATGACTTAAAAGTAAAAGTCTCTCTCTCTCTCTCCTCTCCCTTTCATTATGGATATCTAATATCTATCTGTCTTTCTATTTATAGAGAGGGATAGATATTTATATCTATCTATCTATCTATCTTTCTAGAAATGTTAACTTTTTAGTGATATAATTCACCATCTAAAGGAGGTGACTCCAGCAGGAGGAGACTAAGAAGTCAGGTTCAGCTTGCTTGCTACCACCGCAAGGAGAATACACTCCGAAGGACCGATGCAGCATCTCTGTGAGAGAGGGCTTGGCAGTTCTGGGGAGGAGCCTGGGAAGAAGGAGACGTTCTGCACTGGAGGCTGCATTTCGGCAATCTCAGCGATCTCAGTCCAGGAGTCAGGAGGAACAACGTGGCCTGCAAGTGTCATTGGTGAAAAGGCAACGAGCACTCAGAGGAGATCAGCGGTCATTGTTGCAGCAGTGGCCTGGCCTTCTAAGGAACACTGTGTACTTGGTCTTACCCTTGTCCCATCGGAAGTGCTGTTTATGTTCTGTTGGAAACATCACAGGATGGTTACCAACAGAGCTGCTTTCCTTTCTCATTAGGGGAATACTGCGTGTGCGTGTGTGTGTGGTTCCAAATAATAACGGTGTCATTTATAGGGTCTTTATATTTACTGGGCTAAGCAATTTATGGACATTAACTCTAACTTCAAAGCAATTCGATCAGGAAGATGAGATTATTTTCCTTCTGCAGATGAGAAACGGCAAGGTCCAAAAACACAGAGCTAGTTAGCAGTGTGGCCCAGATTCTAAAGCCGGCCGGCCAAATCCTGTCCCACTAGTCTGACCTCTACTCATACTTGGCCTTGGCCCATACTCCTTTCATCAGCTCCCTTTGTAGTCACTAAGCTATTCTAATAATATCTCCCTCCCCGCTCCTTTCATAGACTGGTAATGAGGTGTCATGACGGCGATGAATTCTAACATGTTCTAAAGCTGAAAAAAATTTTCTATTTACAAGTTATAAACTCACTTCTGCCTGAATTGAAGTTACTTCTAGGGCAGATGCTCCCTTTTTCTCTCTTGAAGTCAATACACACACATTGGGGGCCGTGGGGGTAAGGACCCAAATCTCTCTAACCTGAACACAGGTGCCTTTGGGCAGTTAGCTTTCTGTTACTGATGCATTCTATCTGTCTCACCCCTCACTGAACAGGCCTGGGTACCACCGTCTCCCACAGCCTATCTGGGAATCAGCGGAGACCACTACAAAGAGCCCTCGACTCAAAAGCAGAGTCTATGGCACTGACTCATGACTCTGATCGTTGCCTAGCTTCCAGAAGGACTCGGGGGACTCATTTCTTAGCATATAAAGCAAGGAAAGATGGTAGGTGTACACCAAGAAATTTCTGAGAAGAGTGATTTCGTGTGTAATATATTTTAAATTTAGCATAGAGGTGGTCGACCTGCTCATGAAAGGAGGAAGATTGGACTGATAACAGATTTCCCCTGACGCTGGAATTTATATATGACTTGTTAGCCTTCGTAGTTTTGGATTAAATTTTCATTTAGCATACAATTATGAGCTTAAGGTGTCAGGAAGGCTACCGCCCAGAATGAGCTGAGACTTGAAAAGGATACAAAACTCAATAATAGGAAGATATGAAGGGAAATTACAAGGGACGTTTTAAGTTTGATTTAAGCAAGAAGAACAAGGAAGCAATCTGCCCACTGCCTGGGGCAAGTGAGGTAATGTTGATAAATTTTAGAGCAAAAAGCAGAACAGCCTCAGCTCGGTAGTCTCTATAGTAAAGGCTGTTCGGAGAGAGAAAGGTAGGTCAATGGAGCCCCAAAACCTGTGGGTAATTTATGAAAGAGATGAAGCTGATCACATGGAACCAATCAAAGATATTCAGGTTTCTGTGGCTTAGGCAAGGGAGGGTGAAAACAGAGAGGTTTCTAAACTACCTAAAATGATCCTTGAGCAGTCAGAGAAAGCAAGGGAAGTATCAAAAAAAAAACCCCAAAAAACAAAACAAAACACAGAAGAGAAGCACATAATACATTGACTTGGTCTCTGCAAACTACAGATCAGTAGGCTGATAAAATCCTAGGGCCATGTATTAAAATGGTGGTCTGTGATGTAATGACATGGTGAGCCCTGGGAGGCGCGGCGATTTCTGGAGACAGCATCTGGTTCATTAGAACAAGTCCATCTGGGCAGTGCTCGTTTCCTTAATTGATGGGTTTCCCAAAGAAATAGAAACCTTGAATACAGATTTTGGCAAGGCATTGACCCAAAGTCCGGTGACATCCTTGCAGACAAAAGGGCAAATGGGTCCATGTGGATGGAGTCATAGCTGTTTATATGGATGCAGCTCTAATGTGCTGCTTAGCACATCCTGCTCCGAGGTCTCTGGTGGAACATGGCCCTGCTGCCTTCCCCCCTCCCCCCGCCACCCCATGCCACATTTTTACAGCTCCCTGGAAAGGAGTTATAAGGTGGCCAGATCACATCAGTGAGTGCTGGTGAAAGGCTGACATTTGTGGTGGGAAGGAGAATATCTATATCTATATCTATATCTATATCTATATCTATATCTATATCTATATCTATATCTATATCTATAGAGAGAGAGAATATAGACTGGTCTGATAGACTTAGAGTCCTAAAATTATTTTGACAGACTGAGGCAGTGGATCTAATCTAATCTATTTAAGCCTCAGTTATCTTGCCTGTAAACTGGGGATGATAATACTCTCCCACAGGGCTGCTGTGGAGAAAAGTCAATTAAGATAATGGATTAAAAGACAATGTATTTAGCCCCATGCTTAGCACAGCTCAACTATTATTTTCTTTGATACTGCTATGCATACAGTTACAGGCAATAGGTCAAAAACAAAAATTCTGGACTTAGATCCAAAAATCGACTCCATTTCTACAGAACCAGGAAGGGATAAGTTGATGGAAATTCTTTAGATGAATGGACCGAACTTAAGCTCAATTTCAGCCCAGAGTGTATATAACTATCACTAAAATCCCATGGGATTAGCTTGTCTCTGTAGAACTTTAGCATCTGGAACAAGGAAAGAGGATAATCCAGTCGCCCATTGCTCCTCTCTCCACACCGGAGGTGCTGATTTTTGGCTGGACCACACGCTCCAGCTAGAAATTAGCATCGCCTGGGCAGTGCTGAGAACTACCAATGTCTGGGTCCCCATCTGGACTCATTGAATCAGAATTCTGGACATGGTGTTTAGAACGGTTGCTTTACATTACACATTAACCATTGAGAGCTTTTTACTTAAATGCAGGATTTGAAACTCGCCGTCTGAAGAATGATTACACAAAAGATCCAGGGTTTGGGGTGGTGGAGAGGTGCCTTCAAACTATAGAGGGGCTGCGATGTGGAAGAATGAGATCTGTTTTTCCTATCCCCAGAGGGCAGAGTTTAAGCCCCTGTGTGAGTTATAAGGAAGTAAATATTTACTTAATATAAATAATATCCCACACAATTAAAGTTGCTAGAAAATAAAAGTTACTTTGGGAAATGATTCAATCCCCATGATTGCCAACATCCAGTGTTTTCATAACTATTTCCCAAGGATGTTATAGAAGGGGTTTTATACATATAAGGAGGCTTTATATTTCAGTTAATTAACAAATTTATAAGTTTATTAAAAATTCTTATTTTTTTTAATGGAAGTGACCAAATTCATTAAGTAGCCAGGGATCACACATTGGTATTTTTAAATAGCTCCTTAGGAGCCTTGCCACCTCCCTGAAATGTCTCTTGTCTCCAACTTCCTTTAAGGATTCCGGCGATGAGAATGCTGTATTATTAGGCAGGAGCTTGTGGAATGTGGCCCATTACCCTCCATTCATCGTGCACCTGGGAGAAACCTTGTTGTTAGGTAACCAAGCCTCCGAGGTCCAGACAGCAGTGATGGAGTGAAATGCTGAATCCTGGCCTCCACAGTAATTTTCTGTTGTTTTTCTACTATTCTAATCTCTGACAGGCAGGTTGAATTCTGATAAAGGTACTGCATAGGAAAGTCTTTACCATATCACAAAAGATTTTTGATCTTCAGCCAATTACTCATTTATTTGTAGTCAATACAACTGAATTCCAGTAAAATAAAGGATGTGGATAGTGCCTTGGAGGCTCTGACAATAAAGGATTAAATCTGTAGGCCAGGGCTCAAAGTCCTGGAATACCATCTGCTTAGTTCACCCCTTTCTGTTCCTATCTTTAATGCACTGCTCTTTCTTAATATGAGTAACATTTCTGTGCTGGTAATTTTGCATCGCTGTAGGTAAATGATTATTAGTTCATCAAAAGGGTGGAAAAGCACCTTGGCAATGAAAGGAGCTTTATTTCATCCAGGTTATTCATTAGTGATCAGAGAACAAGAGCTATCACATTAATTCCATGAAATTCCGATCCATCTCTTTGTTTCACCGCCAAAGATTGAGAAGAAGGGCCTTTCCTTTTAACCCTTAATCTCAGTCTCTAGACAATTTGTTTTTAAATTTGAAGAAAAGACTTCTCAGTCACTAATTGACCCAATAAATGCAGGAACTTTGTTTCAATTTGTCTAGTCAACATCTTTGTTTACCCATGTGTTGTATTTCAACCAACGTAACTTTCAAAAGAATTTGACTAGTTTTGACCAATCTGATATGTCATCAAAAGATATTAAAATCTACTTTCATAATTTAAGTTGCATTGTCTAGAATAAAAAATCAAAGTGGATCAGAGTAGACTTAGACCTAGAACATTTTGAGTGTTTAACAAATATTTGTCATTACTAAATAAGTCCCATAATATTAAAAACAATTAAAAATAAAATGGAAAAAATTAAATATTTACCCTCATATGCTCCTGTGACTCACTTTATGCTGGGAGATTCTAGAGCTTGGTGGCCCGTGTTGTAGTTATTTTCCCGTTATTTCTTCTCTCATTTCTCAGTTGCTAACAGAACCCCGATTTTGTTTAGGGCAGCCATGTGCCGAGGAATGTACACTGATTGGCCACTGGTAGGAGAGTCCTAGCCACTGAGAAACAAGCCCTACCTGCTGGATGTTTCTGAGAAATCTTCTAAATTTCTTATTGAACCAGAATGGATATGCTGCCATCTGCCCCATTTTTCCCGTCTTGAACTGAGCAACTCAAGCACCCATCTGGTGATGCTAGAGAGAAGGCTGTGAGAACATTAGTACAAACATTAAAGATTTGCTATCAAAAAAAGTCACAACACATATCGTACGTGTGATGTGTAGCTATATAATTTCTGATGGGCCTGAAGCACTCTGTTTGTCTAGAAGTAGATTGCCGAGAAGTGGATACTTACATCATATATTCAGGCAGATGAAAGAAGAGGATTTTGGCTTTATACAAGGGCTAAGAGGTAAGAAGGCACAGTGCCTTCTCAGAATTTTAACTGCTACTTGGAGATATTGCTGGGAGGAACACCACAGGCAGATAGACCCAGGGAAGGACAGCACTTAAGGGGCAGCTAACAATGAAGTGAAAACTGAACTCACTTCAGTTTCATGCAGCAACTGATTGTTTACCTTAAAATGTTAGTTCAAGCCTAAAATAAATGTGGTCAAAGCCAAGAAAACAAAATAATAAAAATTAAAGTCACTTTGTAAGTCAATTAACATTGTATGTGGCAATACCCGTCTAGCAGGAAAAATTATAGCTAGATTTTTCTCTGTTAACTCAGCCCTTCTGTTTCTATTGATTTCCTCTTCTGGTCACTCTGTGATCTCTCACTGGGGGAATAAGATAAATTTGTTGTTTTTACTCTTTAAAGAATCATGTTTAATTTCACTAAAGCAGAAGTGAGGTATTTTTTTTTTTTCGGTAAAGGGTCAGATAGTAAATATTTCAGGCTTTTGGGCAACAAGGTCTCTGTTGCAACTTGCCTGTCTATTGTTGCCTGTTCTCTCCCAGTACAAAGTGGGTGTGCTAGGGCAACTTTTACAAGACTCCAGAAAAGACAATGGTTAGGTTAGGAAAACAAAAACATGTTCATAGAAAAGGGAAGAAACAATGGAAGTGAGATATTAACGTTTTATTATTGTGAGTTTATAACTCAGATGTGTGTACAACATGTAAACACTTTTAACACTTTTTATAATCTTTTAAGATGTACAATCAGTAATAATAGATTCCTAATATTTTCAAGTTCAAAGAGAATAGTCACCCTACCTCTTTGTTTCAAAGATAAGGAAATTGATTCAAATAAGGATAAGAACCACACCCAGTTGAAAGAATTCTGGGTATTTGGGAATTCCAACTGAATTGTTTCTTCACAAGCACCATTCTCTGTGTACTTGAAAAAATTACATCTTTTAATATTTAGAAAAAAAGAACATGTTTCCTAATTTAGGAACTCTTTGATTATTTCAGAAGAAATACGTCAAGTTAAAGCATGATATTAATGTTATAAAAAAGTTTTTTTTTTATTTTTGTTTTTGAGTTCCAGGAGATTTTATAGGTTAAACACACACACACATACATGGGTTGTTTAGCTGATGCTCTTTTTCATTAGGCAGAAACCACTAGCTTCACAGATCCCATGCTGCATTCAGGGCTGAACTGGAGCTTGGAGATGTAAAAGCTGTGAGCTTTTTATACCAGGCGCGAAGGCTAGCCTAGTTCCCCATCCGTCTCCCAGAGAAGCTTCATGTGTCCCAAAGCCCAGGACAGAACAGTCACATCAGGGGTTCAGCACTCGTTAGAGCCTTGGGTCTTCTGGGTAACTGTTAACCTGGATCTCAGAGATAGAACTCTGATTTTCAAAATGAAAAGGAGGTAGTATAAGTGGAAGATTAATGGATGACAGGCAAGAAAAGAATGGGTGCCAAGCTCTGGAGAGTGGGCAAAACAATGTGGTTACTTACTTTCTTCTAGGCAAAAATAAAATAATAAAATAAAATAAAATAAAATAAAATAAAAATAAGACATTTGTGCTTCTGACCAGCTTCTAAATATACCATGACTGTCCTCAGGTCTCTGTTCTTCTAGGCTGCCTCATGTCCAAGTTAATATTCAATATTTGCACTACTGCCCTCTGTTGGTTATAAATGGAACTTTATCACAGTGCTTGTTTTTCTTGCTGGCCAATTTAAATCAGAAATGTTAGAACTGAGCTCTTGTCCCAGCCAGCTCCCAGCTACCTATTCAAAGCCAAAGTCTTGAGAATTACATTTTTTTTTTACCACAAGGGCAATTGGAAGCATTGACAGCTGTTGTGATTCTAAAACCAGTGCACCCTACTTTACAAGGATGGCTATAAAAAGCACTAAGGCAATCATTTCCAAACATTCTTTTTTGGTAGCTAAATATATTATTCTTGGACAAGTTGCTCGGTGTGCATCTAGGGCTCATTTTAGCCCCTGCCAGGTCCTGCAGCCCCTCCACAGAGCCAAAAGCACTCAGCTGAGACCAGTTGGAATAAAACTCACTCTAAGAGACCTTGGGTTTGAAGAAATCCTAGGGTGAATGCTTTGCAAATATCCTCCTCTGTTTAAAACTGCTTTGTAATGTGTTTATTTCCAAAACAAAGTACTCCCCCTCAATATTAAAGTATCAGCTTTCTGGCTTTCTTAGAAAAATATTCTGCCAAACTTCTGCAGTAGAGTGAGCCATAGTGTGTCTGTATGTAATATTACGGTTATCAAAGGAAACAGAAACATTCTGAAATGTGTGGAACCTAGAGGAATATATGCTTGTCCACACAAGGTGGTCTCCTGGACTATCTTGTAATGTATTCATGAGGGCTTATTTGTTACCTATTTAGTAATAAAGGCTTTTAGCATCTTTGCAGGCTTAAAAATTAATTTTCTTACTTTCCAATGATGGGTCTCACTTGGGGCAAACCACTACAAGCAAGAATCAAAATCATAAAAAGTTAAAAGGACTAACTCATAATGAGAAATAAGACAGTTACACAGAGCATTCTTTACTAAGACAGACCCACCACATGTCCTCATAGGTCAGCTCCAGACCAATAGGAGCTGAAGTCGGAAAACTCACTCTCACAATCGAACCGCTGTAATGCACCCCAGAGAAACTGTGAAGCATCACATTACAGGGTTTGAGGAATGTGTGAATTTAAGGTAAACATCAAATGCAGTGTTTTGATAGGCTCAAAGCAAAACAGAGCTGTAGGTAAAGGGTCGACATCAAATCTGGACCATGATGTGGTCTGAGAGCGCTATTTCTTTGGAAACCACAAACAAGACAGTTGTGGAATATGGTGGTCAAGCACCCGTTGGCTGAAGCTTGGCGACTGGGTTGGAAATTGAGACTGCTTCACTGTATCAAAGTGACTGAGATCAACAGGGAAAATGGAATGTTTCATTGATATTGACATAGTTTCAAATATTTCTGATATTGATGATTTCAGAGGAAAATGTTTCTCCGAAGTAAAGAAGCAATAGTCACATAAAGAGGGAGTTGTGTGACACTTTATAACTGTGACATGTCCATGGGAAAAATACTGTTTCCCATAAACTTTGCACCTGGCTTTCCCACGTCTGTTGTTCCAATTTGATGGCTGGATGGCCGGATGGTCGGCTACATGTTAGTAGTCTCAGCCCAAGCTAATCTGTTCTCAGTGGATGGCAAATGACTGTCCAGCTTAGCTGGGTGGGATGCGGATAAGCTTTCAGAGCAAGGCCGTTGGTGATTCTGATGTTTGAGAGCATCAGGCTGGGACAGGCATGCTCCCCTCACATTGGCCTCTGACCCTTACTCCTTTCCTTTCCTCCCATTGCTCCTAGGTCCGTCCCTGTTTTCCCTGGTGGACAACATGAGGGGTGGCAAAAGTTCTTATCGGAAACATTTTTCGTTTAGATGTGCTAATATTTTCAGTCACTTTTTTCTTCTTTCTACTTAGTCCCTTTTATGTTATGTTTACAGTTTAACTCTGTGAGGAGAATGGGGGTCATATCTTATTTCTGAATCATTGTGGATACACCTTAGCGTTTGCCCTTGATGGGGCTCAGGACATGTTACTCCCCAAAGACGGCACCTTGGCATATTAAGTACCTTAAGCTGAAGGAGTTTGAGAAAATGGCCCAGGAAAGAGGAAGGTCACCCTGCCACACCCCCCACCCCACCTTTTCCCTTACAAGTGGAAGATAAATTTTGCTGTGAAAGACACCCTCCCTGTCTCCTGTGGAAAGCAGACATCCTTATCACCAGAGAGGGGAATTTAGGGCAGAGAAGTCTGTATAAACAAATCTTGCTCTTTCTTCCCTATTTTACTACCCCTAGACCAAACACCTATGTCTTGTCAAATCTTCACAAATGTATTGTTTCTTTGTGTAAAAAGAACAAATGTATTATTTCTTTACTTTTCCTGCTGCAGTCACTTCCTTGGGTCTTCATTCTCTTGTGAAGGTTCCTATATACATGTAAAAATTTAATAAACTTTGGATGCTTTTCTCTTATTAGTTTAATTTTCAGACCCAGCCATATACCATAAAAGGGTTGAGGGAATTTTTTGCCTTTCCCTACACCCAAAAATAGAGCTGAAAACTATTTGTTTAAAGTGAGTGAGAAGGGACTATTAAGTCCTTGGTAAGACTTTAGTTTTTGTTGAAGTTAAAATTTGGCCTCAACTGAGCCAAAATAAAATACTGAAAACGACTTCTAAGTAAAACTACCTTATATTTCCTTAGTAATGTGGTAGATTATTTATTATGGCTTAACTCTTCGCCAAACTAAGCAAAAAAAAAAAGTTATTTTCAGCTTTGCAGCTTTTTAAAAAAGTAAATGCTTACATGTACACACATTTTTAATGTATAGGAAAGTTAATAAATGATTCTTGATTAACTTTCAAATCAAAGGTTTTCTTGATGTGACTTCTGCATAATTTTCTGAATTTTCCAAATGAGGTAGAGCTGAAATCCCCAGGGCAATTTCTACCCATGGAAAAGCTGGATAAGCCTGGACTTCCCGAGTGATGTCACAGTGAGACTTGAGCTTTGATAATTGGGAGTTTCAGCCTGAGAGCGTGTAAGACAACAGATGTGAGAGGCTGTCTGTGAGAGATTCAAATGCAATAACAGAGCACTGTGCTCATTAAGTGCCTCCACTTGCATAGTCCAGATGAACTCTTAGAATATCTTGCTACACAGTGTCTGAATGTCTTGAAGGAAACACTTTTAAAAGCTACCTAGCAAGAGGTTTACACTGCAACATTTTTAAGTGATGAAAACAAGTTGAAGAACAGTCTGGATACTGCAATCCCAGTTTGGTTGAAAAAAAAGGAAAGAAAAAAATGTCCGTAGTGGTTGTGTGTGTGTGTGTGTGAGAAAAGATATAGAAAATACCTGGATATTCGGAAGGAAAACTCATCAAACTTTTAGAGTGGTTACCTCCTAGAATACAGACAGAGGATAGAATTTTTTTTACTTTATTAATTTTTGTGTTGTTTGCATTAGTTATGAGTAGCATTATTGTATTTGTCATTTAAAAACTCAATTAGAAAAAAGCTAACCAAGTTCTAAAATATCACATGTCTCACTTGACTCATAACTTGAATATCACTAACATTTAGTAAGAACATGAATGTAAATTGCTCTTAATTTCAAAATCAATGGGCTAATAAAGCTCATTCTGATAACATTAATTAGATACAAAGGAATTGTACTAGACATTATAATATATAATGTGAATATTGTGTAATATATAGTATTATATATGGTAGACAATATTAAAATGTAATATAAATACTGGAGTCTCCAAATTGTGAAATCTGATCTATTTGTGAATTTATTTATTCATTTAATAATTGTTTCAGTACTTTCTATGCTCAAGTTTCTGAGCCAGATGCCAGGGCAACAAACATGAAAACCCCCATGGACCTTACCCTGAAGAGTTTGTTCTGCTGGCACGGACAAGCCCACAGACAACAGCTGATACACCATGACAAGTGTCGTACAGATGTATTGTTTCAAAGGGATGCGAACACACTGTGAGTGGAGGACAGGAGGGCCTCTTAGGAGCTTACTCCAGCTGGAACTTGAAGGCTAGAAAGTTTTTCAGGCAGAGAACATGGGTAAGGACACTCCAGGCAGAATAAATAGCATGGATGGAAGAACAGAGACATTAATTAAAGTTTCTAGCACTGAATGGGATAGAGAAACCTCTTGAGGGTGTCAGATTAGTTCACAAAGACCTCACTTCCTCTGGTAAGTGCTCCCAGATGCACTAAGCTGGTCTCTTGGTACCTATGGTAATATTATACGACACTGTCCCACTCTACCGTCAGCCATATTTAATGGGAACAGATATGTACTTTTATAACAATGACATTTTATTTATTTTATTTTATTTTTAAATATTATATTTATTTGTACCTATGGTAATATTATACGACACTGTCCCACTCTACCATCAGCCATATTTAATGGGAACAGATATATACTTTTATAACAATGGCATTTTATGTACTTTATTTTATTTTTAAATATTATATTTATTGACTTTTAGAAAGAGAGGAGAAGGGAGAAGAAAGAGAGGAAAAGAAATATCAATGTGTGAGACACAGACATGGATCTGTCGCCCAGACATAAACTGATCTGTTGCCTCTTGCACATTCCCAATGGGGGACCTGGCCCACAACCCAGGCATGTGCCCTGACTGGGAATCGAACCAGCGACTTTGTAGTTCTCAGGCCGGTGCTCAATCCACTGAGCTACACCAGCCAAGGTGATAATAACATTTTAAATATATACAAGTATGCAAAGGTATGGTTGTGATGTAATTGAACGTTGGCAAAACTTAAAGACAATTGAAGTATTATTATGCATGTCAATGCATCTAGTTAATGGGCCAGCAATGTTTGGGTGAATAATGAAATGACATAAATTTATATATTATTATTTATTTATTTCATAAAAAATACTTTTCTTCTATTTTATTCAAATTAATAATTATGGTATCATAATTCAGATTTTCACAAAATTTGTATCCCATCGACAGTAATACGTGATGTTTCTTGAGTCATTACAGTTCTCAATCTTTACTAGTTTCATTTTGGGTCAACTTTACTCTCCTGAGGCAGTAGCAACAGGAATTGTCAAAAAAAGTTTCTTTTTAATTATTTTTTTCTTAAAAATTACCTCTGTCATATATAAGGAAACTCCAGCATATTGTCCTTTGGGAAAAATAAAATTCTTAAGGCAGTACTTAGATTCAGAACAAAAAACAATGTTTATACATGATTATTGTTTACTTTTTAAGAGTTTGAGATACAATTGACACAAACCTAGTCCCTGTAACGGGGCAGCACACAGTGAGTTACCATGACCACAGCACCGGCTACAATCCACTCTGACTGCGTGTGTCACCATCGCTCACGCGACTTTCGTCATCTCGTGTGGCAGGATTCCCACAGTCCTTCTCAACGTTTCCTTCTTCTAAACATTTCAATATTGTAATATTATAAAAAATGAAAATAGCGATAACAATAAAAAATAATAATGGCAATATTGCTGAATTTACTAAAAACGCTCTTCGCTCAAGACTGTAGCCGAACATCTGGTATGTTCAGAAAATAATCTCTATAGAATCAGTGTAGAGACTAAGTACATGAATCTTCACAGATAAATGTTCTCATTTTTCTTTTATTTGAATGTTATTTATGTTGTTTGTTTTGCATGTAGTTTCAATCAGAAAAACAAATGTTCTCTAAACTCTTTAAAGTACACTATTAATTTTTAAAAAGTGGAACAAAAGTACCTGTTTGAGTTTCTTGTAAGCTTTTGCTAATGTAATTACTAGCAAATAACAATTCACGCCAAATAACCAAATACAAGAGTAACTCACTTTTCGTCACAATGAATTCCCTGTGTTTGGGGTCTCTAGTTACTCAGTTTTCTCTTCTAGACTGCTTGAATACAATCTAACTGCTGTGTCTGTGTTTTACTGACACTCCTATTGCCGGGCAAGTGTAGCGGGAAGGTCCTATCGGATGGGCCGGCACAGAAAATACATAATCTGGTGATCGAATTGCTCTGTGGAACGTCTTCACTATCGAGCTGCTGACACAGCGGAGACCCTGTTCTAAGCAGCACATTTGAACTACGCACTACATGGTACAAGGAATGCTCCTTGAATTGTGGCCAAAATTCTGGTTCGTACGCTTATTTTTTAAACCCGCTGTGTGGACTGCCATGATAACAAGTTTGCATAGATAATCTTTTAAATCAATGCTTAACACTGCAAATTGTATATTTTTTTAAGAACAAGAAATGTGATCCATTTAACGTCGGCATCTGGGGTGCAGAAGCAACGCAGCCGAGTCAAGAGCTAGGAGAGGCCACGCCCACAGCAGCCAGCTTAGGGTGCAGGCAGAAAACTGTGTTGAACGTCGTCACATAGACACACTTACCCCCAACGTCTGTAGCACAAATTAAGCACTCTTGAAATTCAATTTTTTCTGGTAGTTCAAACATTTATATAATAACAGTTATTTTTCAACGTGACTTTGTTTCTATACAAGGTAGTGGAAATTAGTATTATTAGATTTTTATTTCTTGGAAGATTATTTTTTTCTCATTTTATTGTATATATGATTAACATATTTAGAGTTTTCCCTTATTTTTTAAATTCAGCTTACATGTTCATCCATCATAACATAAAATTTCTAAATAATTTCTAATAAGATTAGAAAGTTTCCATTATTTTCTGTAAATCTACGGTTTGTGCTGTGTAAAGATTAGAATAAATATAGAATACATGACATTATTCATTTAAACACATTGTGCTAACATCTTACGTTTTGTTACTTTCTTCGCTGAACATGGTCATTTTATTTTTGCTGTTTCAACTTCTTAAAAGTTCTAGTAACTGCCCATTTTGTGTTGTGCTTGCTGTAGGATGGCACAACTGATGTTTGTGTTTTTTTAAATTGAGACCCTAAGTGTTTTTAATAACAAATACCTTCATTTTGAAGGTGATTTTGAAGATTTCGGTTGGGAAGCATTTGACAGTAGGAACACAATACTTAGTTTTTGAAACTAGAATAGAAAAGCCAGTTCCCACACTTTCCTTTACCCTTTGAAAGAATTTTGATATAAAATAAAGAATTAATTTTTTTTGCAACATTCAGGCAATGGAAAATCAAAGTAATTTATTGGCATCAAAATATGTTTAGCGAAAAACGTTCTCACTCTGTCAGAAAGCGGCATGCACCGTTTTCCAAGATGGTGCATCTAATAAACAGTAAAGGTCCAGAGATCTCATCTTTCTCATCCAACTGGCAGAGTCATGAATATCATTTTTGAAATTTTTTAAAAATAGAGAGACAGAGTTGCATTTGATGTTTCTGTGTTTGGTATTGATATGGATAATTATCTTGACAAATCTTTATTTAAAAATATTCATATTCTTCCATATGAATTCCGAAAAATTCCTCAGTGGCAGGAATTTCATCTGTTGTATTCAAATTCTGGATTTGACTGGAGTGATTTTCTTGTT